>CATIWF010060662.1:0-33001 GCA_949630135.1 Balakata baccata | reverse complement strand
ATGATTTCCTTCATGCTATGTTTCATATCATGGACTTTCATTAATCAGTTTAAGATCTATATCAATTCATATGCAAATGAATACTAATATAATGAAAATATGCCTTTATGAATGTGCACACTAAGTGCCTGAGGCGATTGCCTTTTGGGCACATCACTAACAACCTTATCAAACATAAGAGCCTCATAAGTAAAGTCGGAAACGAGTTGTTCCCAAGATATATATATCTCTTATAAGTGAACAAAATGGTCATATTGTTCATAGAGGATAATGAACCTATTACTTATGAAGACATTCTGAAAATTTCAGAATATGACTAATGGCCATAAGCCCTAAGTCGATACATATTCAATATCTATAAACCAAGTAATGACTTTGGTTGATCCACCTAATAGGACAAAACCCTAATGGGTACAAATGGGTCTTTAAGAAGACCGACATGGAAGGTAATGCAGTTGCCTATAAAGCTAGAGTTGGTAGTTAAAAGATATCATTAAAGACAAATGTTGGCTTTGACAAGACTTTTTACTCCATATACTATGCTTAAATCCATCATATTACTCCTAGTCATTGCTACTCATAGTGATGGAATTTTGCAAATGGATATGAAGGTTGGTTTCATTTTGGAAATCTAACTTAAGATGTGTACATAACACAACCTAAGAGATTTATATCTGATGATGATGAAACAGGATGCGAATTGCAAAATCCATTGATGGATTAGTGCAAACATCTGGAAGTTGAAACATCTAAATTGATGAGATAACTAAAGAGTTTGTTTTTCTCACAAGATGTGGATGATTCATATGTTTTCAAGAAGGTTAGTGAGAGTGCTATTTTCTTCCTAGTGAAGTATGTGGAAGACATACTATTAGTAGGAAATGATCTCTCATTTCTAAGTTAGTCAATTTGTTACTCTAAAATAATTCTCCAGGAAGGATTTTAAAAGTAACTTGCCAAAAGGGAATTAAGATCTATAGAGATAGATCTAAGAGGTTACTCATTCTTTATTATTGTACATAACTAAGATGCTAAAGTGGTTAGCATGAAGTAGTCCATGAGAGGATCTATGCCTATGATCGATAGGATTACCCTCTCTAAGTCTTTATGTCCAAAGACATAAGACAAATAGACTAGCATGGATGAGATTCCATAAGCCTAGTCTATTCGATTCATTATGTACTATGTTCTGTACTAGGCCCAATGGATATCATGCTATGAGTATCATGAGTGGATATTAATATGATTCCATCAAGGGATTATGGGTGGCTGTCAAGAACATCCTTAAATACTTGAGAAGGATTAAGGATGAATTCTTGGTTTAAGGAGATAGTAAGCTTAAGGTAAGCAGGATTATGGATGCCAACATCCAATTCGACAAGGATAACTTAAAATTCTAGTTAGGCTATGTATTCACATTAAATAGTTATCTAGTCAATTGGAAAAGTTACAAACAGATGATGACTGGTGATTCCACAACTCAAAGTACATTACAGCTTCCAAGGCAGCTGAGGAAGTAGTTTGGAAAGGGAATTCATCATAAGGTAGAAGTGATTCCTAGTATTTTAAGTCCAATATGATTGGATCAACAATAGAGCCATTAAATATGCAAAGGAATCATGGTCTCATCAAAAGGTCCAAACATGTACTCAATCTTATCAATTGATTTTAGAAATCAATTGTAGATGTGATGTAATGAGAGAAAGATTTTCCATTGATCAAAAAATATCTGATCAAGCCACTACACCAAAACCCTAAAAGGAATATGATAGTCATATCCTCACCTATAGTGTGTAATGTACAAAGGCGATTGGCTTTAGTGCAAGTGGGAGATTGTTAGAGATGTACCAAAAAGGCAATCACCTTAGGCATTTAGTGTACACATTCATAAAGGCATTCTTTTATTATATTAGTATTCATTTGCATATGAATTGATATAGATCTTAAACTGATTAATAAAAGTCCATGATATGAAACATAGCATGAAGGAAATCATGATGGGATCATGATAATGAGATTGCTATCATGTGTAATTGTAACACCTTATACATATGGATACCACTTATACTTATATCATGTTATCATGTATTGCATAGAATAAGATAAAGTCCTGTTATAATGAGGGATTTTTTTTTTGAATCATATAACATTTTACTTTGTAGCATTTAGTAATTTAGCAGAGTATAACAGCTTGACTATATACATAATATATATATCACATCACTATGTATTCACTATATTATTCGTATATAGACATACAGTCCAAAACATAAAAGTCATGTCCCTATACATATGTGAAAAGCAAAGAGAGAGATTGGTGAGGCTCGGCCAGTGACCTATGATCCCTGTCTTTACTCTTCTTTGCCTGAAAGATAATGCAATTTGATGAGTTGCAACTCAATGAGAATAATTATCAAAAGCTTTCTAAAGTACCAAGCCAATCGCAGTTACAAGTAATAATCGTCATTCGTACACATTTTACATGTCATTCTATTTATCAATATCACTTGAATATAAATAATATTAATTCATGTAAACATTTCATTTGCTTATGCTTGTGTCATTTTCTTATGGTTGTGACCAGGCTAAACAGACACTGTCCTGGGTTTCCATGTGAACATTTGCATTTGCTAGCTAGCTTGATCCTTTGTAACATTTGCACATTTGTTAGGCCATAGGCCTTTTCTTTTGCTTTTGAACATTTGTTTGGGCCATAGGCCTCTTCTTTTGCTTTTCAATGCTATTTAACTAGTCACAATGCCTTTTAAGTCCATATGCATATGAATTTGCAACAATCATTATACATTTCAGTCAACTTTTGCCTTACACAAAGAAAATCTATACATGTAATCCAAACATGTACTTTACATTCAATACAGTCTCATTAGCCATATCATAGCAACCAGGTAATTCAAATAAAGCAAATCAAGTCACATTACATATAGCATGAATAATCACATTACACATAGCACGTATCAAAGAAATCATTTGATAATTAAACTCACTTTTCCTTTTGATTTTGAGCCTCTAACTTATTGGGAAATGGTATGTCCTGACCGGGACTAGGAGTTTCTAGACCGGGACAATAACGTCCCGACCGAGACTGTAAAGTAGACCAAGCAAACCAAGGGTCCAGATCGGGAAACTCTGCAGGGTGATAGCCCAAAAGTTCCAGTAGCAAAAGCAGACCGGGACATGGGATGTCTCGATTGGGACACTCAATTTCCCGACCGGCAATGGTTGGGGTTCGAGCGGGACATTCAAAAAGACATGACCATTGAAGAGGAGACACTACCATAATGTGCCATATCATCAGAAAGTCAAAACATTCTTAGTAAAAATTGACTCAGGTCCCGACTGGGAAGGGTAGTCCCAACTGGGATGCATTCAAAACCTAGAAGACCCAAGTTCCTAGCAGTGGCATCATCGGGCAAGTCCCGACCGGGACACTTGAATAAAAACTAGCTGTTGGAGATTTCAGCCAACCAAAAGCTGCCACGTAATCCAATTGGGCATTTCCCGATCGGGACATCATGGTTCCTGATCGGGACACCTCTCTCTGCAGATTGCATTTATCGCACTTGTAAGAGAACGTTAGAAAAAGTTATGGCACCATTTGTAAAGGCTAATTGGTAGGTAATCAGTATAAATACCTTACTAAAAGGCCATTTAATAAGAACCAACAACTTAACAAGTGCCAAAGCTATTGCAATTTATTTTCTCAAATACTTTCATTAATTGCTTTTGTATAAGGGTTCAAGTGTTAATCTGAAAACACTTGGGTTGTCTTGCAATTGGGTAGTGTGAGCCAAATTACAAGGAATTGGTTGTTGTGTGAGCCACAAAACACAAGGGAAATTTGGGTTGAGTGTTAGCCTTGTTAAAACACCAAGTTGGGAGTGAGCTTGTTAAAACTCCAATGATCGTAATCTAAGTCATTAGATTAGTGAATACCCAATCTAAGTTGGGGAGAGAAGTAGGGTTAGTTAACACATGAACCTCTATAAAATTCGTGTCTCAATCTTCTCCTTCTCTTTTATTATCTTGTGAGTGCAAATTTTTAATTTCCCACCAATTCATCCCCCCCCCCTTCTTGGTGATTATTTGGGCAACATCTTTCACTTCCTTGGGGATCTCTAATATGATGTGAGCCCAATTGAATGTATACTTGGTTAATTGGTAGCTAAATAAACTTAGTGGAACTTAAACAAATTGAAATATGCATAATATGGATCACTAACTAGGGTTTGGTATAATGGCAGTGTGACCTTCATGTGTTCAGTAGCTTATAACATTTTCTATACTAGTCCAATTTATATGATTCTTATTTTTAATTAAAGCTAACATGTAGGGATATAGCATATCTACATTTCATAACAATTCAACTGTTGTGAAATATTTTATGCAATTTATAAACATGTTCTGTTCTCTGCCTTGTTTTTGACCTTAGGTAGTTTTAGGACACCAAATTTGCTTCTTCATATCTTACAATGTGTAAGTCATATTTTTATGAAGCATTGTATGCACATAGATATGTTATAATAGATCATCTTTTATGTTGACAACTTTCATCCATTCGGCCACTAAAGTCGTCATATGATAGGGTAATTATGACTGGTCAGAAACAGGGCTGGCATCCTGACTAGTCTGATTTTTGAAGGCTATAACTCACAACATACATAATATATTGAGGTGAACATTGTGCCAAAATTTAGCTAAGATCTATACCTATAACTTGTATGTTTTGACTATTTACAGATTATATCTATAAGGAGCTCAAAATTGGCAAACAACTGACTGGATCTACCCAGGACACTAAGTAGGCAGCTCAAATATGGTACATGCATGACTCTCTTGCCTATAACTCAACATCCACCTATAATTTGGTCCTAAAATTTTATATGAAACTAGATAACACATATATCGACAACTTTCATGTTTTGAGTTTCCTCAAATATCGACTCTATCACATAGAAACAGAATCAAAATAGTAGATAATTCAGCTAGGTTCCTCAATGGAACTAGTTTGAGTCCTATGCCAATATCTTTTCACAAACACCAAATCATGCAATACCATTTATATAGCCTTAAACCTAATATATGAAACTACAAGTTTGGTGTTTTGTGCTTCCTTAGAGTCAGCATTTAACATGAAAAAAATGGTACCCTAAGTTTCTGCCATTAAAACAGAATTCAAGCAGTTTACCCATAGAAATCATGTAGTTTGCACCTCCTAATTCATTTTCTATTAACCATAAATTAAAACTAACAATTCATAGTGATAACTAACCTTCATATGGTCTTTTTCCTTGGTCTTGTTGCTGGAGAAATTTAAGAGAAAGAAGGAAATGAAGAGGCTGCAAATTGAAGGACAAAAGTGGGCAGACCATTCTTTAAGGTAAGTTTGCCGACTTACCTTTTTTTTTTACTTTTTTGATATTTTTAAATAATTTAAATAAATAATAAATAATTAATTATTATTATTTTTTTCTCTATATATTTACATGTACTTAGTGCCAAAATACTATCTACTCAAATTGTCCAATCAAAATAATTTAACTATGCCAAATTTCATTTATTTCAATTTTAATCATTTTATTTAATTTCATTTTCAATATATTGTGTCATTATTTAAATTACAATTAGACATGTACGACTTGCTCCTATTGCTATAAACCGACCCATGTCAAGTCTATCTCGTAAATACGTTCACGCCAAAATCCCTTTGTATGTATGTGTTTCATGTGAATGACATTTATAAAATATACATGTTCAAATGAAATGTATGTGATAATGCATGTAGGAAAATCGGGGATGTTACAGTAATTATGTTAGTATCTAAGTTATCCCTAGTCATAGGATTAACAAGATAGGACATTGTTGATCCGGATAGACTAGCACATTTTGTACTCTTTGATTGGATCAAGCAGTAGATCTTATAAGCTGTGAACATGAGATGTTCAAAGTCAACATGTGGATACTTTCTAAGAGTAGTCAAATACATTGGATGACCTGCTATGAGATGATCATATGGATTATCTATTCAAATGTCAATGATAGTCTCATCATAGCAATGATGCAAATATCCTTAGACTTGAGGTACTCAAAGATTTTGAGATCTTGGATACTGATTCTGTGCTTTAACTCCATTCCTTGTTGCCTTATAGAGGTCGCTCATAGGGTGGTGATTAGGTATAGTTTGACATATTCAAAGGTAACTGGATAGCCAACAGAGGATTCACCACTCCTAATAGAGGGAGAGTATACCTATGGCCTCTTGTTGGGATCATTACTCGGGAATATTTGGCCAGAGTGGAAATGTCCTAAAGATGGTCTTCAGTGACATGTCCAATAGAGTAATGAGTCCCAAAAATAAGATCTAACATAACTTGGGTTAGATGTGATGTAGATAAGGGGGTGGAAGCTTCGAGGTCCTCTCAGATGCTTCACAATACCTGTTAACTGTAAGTTCATAAGCTCAACACTTAGGAGCCACAATGAACACTTCGTCAATTAGTATTGATCTGCATCCTTTGATTCTTCAAATCCTCAACTTATATTGGATTAACATTGATCGATTAGTAAACTGAACATAAACTTAGAGAATGAGAAGAGAAGAAGAGGTGTTTAGGCAAACATCTTTACTTAGTATTCAAAGCTTAGTGTTTTTACATCCTGACTTCTCAAATGAAATGAGAAGGTATATATGTAGGCTAAGGGCAAGTAACTTAAACGTCACTACTTACATCAAATATTCTTAAACAGGAAAAGTAAATAGTTACACACAGTAACATGATAAAAAGTAAAACGTACTAGCACGCATAATTATACAAACAGTACACACTATGTAGTCACTTATTGATACTGATGACCGACAAGAGGAAGTGGGCATCTGTTTTGTACTATGGGGAGTACATATTCAAATGCTCGAGGGCCAGAGGGGAATCTGCTAGTGGAATGTCATCATCAGGCCAGTCACCATCTAGAGGCCAATCAACTGTTGGTGGAAGAACTGGACTGGGCTGAACTGTATTGGACTGGGCTGAAATATGGGCCTGAATGGATCATAAAAGATCATGAACATTAGTGTCTTCATCAAGCTGAAAGTATCTTGGAAAGTCTGGAAGGCAATTACAAAGTTGTTCTGCTTGGGCTTGGGCCGAAGGAGTCGTCTGGGTTACTTCATTAGGGTCTTGAGAATCTGGTTTGAAGTCCATTTCATCGTCTTCAGTACGAAGGCGAGGCTTAAGTGTCGGAGGCCATGGGACCATTATGATATGTTGGGAAATATTAGGGCCGATTGAGGTAGAACTTGGCGGAGGAAAATTATTGAAATTGTTGAATCGGCATAACTCTTGATTTAAAGAAAGACGAATGGAATCAATCTGTGTTGGTTCTGAATGAGAAACAACTTTCCAGAGCTGAGAGTGTCCAACTGCAATTGTGATTTGAGTACCCAGAATATGAGTGTAAGGACGATGAAAGATCAAAATAGCAGTGATCTCTTGAGGGACTCTTGGCTGAAATGGATGATCTGCAATAAGTTGTGAAAACAAGTTTTTCCAGTATCGCAGAGGTTGAAACCAAGTGAGGAATCTGAGCTGTGGAGACTGAAGGTGGACTCTATTGAGTAGGAAAGGTAGGAAAGGAATGAGCTGAATTTGTACTGCATGGTAGTAGAGAGTTGACTGACACCACAAATACCATAGTTGCTCAAGGAGCATGGGCTGCGTTCCCATTTGATAAACAATAATCCAGGGTTGTTTTACCTGGGAGTAGATCATTTCTCTCGGAAGACGGAGAGAATTCTGGAACATTGCAAGATAAGTAAACAACATGTTTTGTGCAAAACTTCGAATGGGACGAAGATCAGGACCTTTGGGACATCCTGGAGGGAAATCTGAAAGTGTCTGTGCTGGTGGATTTGAACTTGAGGCGGCAGTAGTAATTGAGCTGCTGGATGCCATAAAAATGAAAGGAACTTTAGTGGAAGGAAGGATGAGAGAAGTTTGTTTTGGTCTGGATAGGAAATCAGGAATGAGGTTTTTGTCTCTTTTTATATGTTGAACTTCGAAACTGTACTTACTAAACCATTCTTTCCAACGAAGGAGTTGGGGGTGTGGAATAGTTTTTTGTCTGAAGTTTAGCATAAGTGGAAAGGATGAACAATCCATGACCACTAGGAAATGAAAACCAATGAGGTGGAATTCAAACTTCTTGATGGCATACTTGACAGCGAAAATCTCTTTGAACGTGGAGTGATAGTGAAGGTCACTATCCTTGAAGTGTCCACTTGCATAGCCACAAGTTTCTTTCTTATCTGCAATCTGTTCAAAAAGGATGGCGCCCCAATATTCATTAGATGCGTCAGTCTGCAAAATCCTTTTACCGGTGGAAGGAATTTGTAAATGGGGTAGAGTATGAGTCACGGACTTCAGTGCTTGTACTGACTTGGTATGAACTGTCGACCACGGAGGTGGTTGCTTTTTCAAAAGCTGGTAGAGTGGCTTAGTCAGCTTACTGTAATGCACTATGAATTGTCGGATATAATTGGCAATGTCGAGAAACTGCTGAAGCTGCTTAACTGTCAGGTTATTATCAGGAAACTTAAGAAGCTCTTGGGCCAAATGAGGCTGTGGTTTGTACTGGCCATTCTAAAATTGCATACCAAAAAAGTCAATTGTGGGCTGGGCCAATTGCATCTTGAATGGGCTGAGCATAACACCATAGGCTTTGGTGAGTTCAATAAACTTCTAGATAGTTTCTTGGTGCGAAGCCAAGTCTGGGCTGTATAGAAGAATATCATCAATATAAATGAGGGCCGTATGGAGGAGAGGCTCATAGATGCGAATCATGGCTTTCTGAAACAGTGATGGTGCGACTTTGAGGCCAAATGGCATGACAGTCCATTCATAATGGTGTTTAGAATACAAAAGGCTGTCTTGTAGCGATCTGCAGGAACAATGCCTAATTGCCAAAAACCTGTTTTGAGATCAAACTTTGAGAAGACTTTAGCTGAGGCCATGAAAGGAAACATTGAGTCGATCCTAGGGAGAGGATACTTGTCATCTTGAAGGAACTGGTTTAATGGCTTGTAGTCAATGACAAGGCGTTTCTTTCCAAGAACTTGTTCTGAGCGCTTGTTGACATAGAAGGCTTGACAAGCCCAATTAGACTTTGTCAACCAAATCAATCCTTCTTGCAAAAGTTGCGAACATTCTTGGACAGCTAACTGCATTTCTTCTGGATTCATGCCTGGATAGGTAGCTTTAGTAGGATTATCATCTGCTAAATGAAAAATTTGGACGAGTCCAAAGTGGTGAGGAATGCTTCTGAAGAAATTCACTGTGAGAGGTTGCACAACAGGAATCATGAAGATCTTGAACCAAGGATGGTGGTAGGGTTAAAGAGGGTTGAAGGGTAAACAAAGAAGGTGTAGTGGTGAATGGTAGTATCTGATGGTTGTAAGATAAACCAGTGGGAAGGATGGACAATTTACGTAATTTGTAGTATAGGTCAAAGCCAAGGACTAAATCTTTGTTTGGAAGATTAGAACCAAGGACATGAGTCCACGTATACAAATCAGAGAAAAAATGTAACTTGATAGGGTTTCTGGTTTTCAATATAGTTTGGAAGATCTTACCATCAGCTGCTTGAAAAGATTGGGTATGAGAAATCTAGTATCTAGCAAGTAGAACTGCTGGATTCATCATAGAGGTATGTGCACCTGTATCAATTAAAGCAATGATCTTTATGGGATCAGCATACTTGTGAGGATACATAAAGATAGGAACCATAGGTACTGGATGGGAAGGATGGGTAGAACAAATGGAAGAAGGTGTATTAAGTGTCAAGCTGGTTGAAAAGGGGTCATTATCAGGTAACAAAGGAAAAAGGATTATGGTGTGGATAGATGAGGGATATGGATCATGAAACATAAGTTCATCATCAGAATCTGACTGAGAGTCAGAATCTGAAAACTCTGCTGCAAAAAGTGCTCTATCATCAGCTTCATCGTCAAGGGAAAAGAGAGATTCAATCTCTGCATCTTCGAGATCAACAGGGGAAACCTTGTTAATTTGCTGGATGATCTTGGCGGCTTTTTTCGGCTTATTTGGACACTGTTTTGCATAGTGCCCTTTCTTGCCACAAATATAGCATCTATCACCTTTCTGCTTTCTATGCTTTCGACATTTAAAGAACTTGAACTTCTTTCTTCTATGCTTCCTGGGATAGGAGGCATCTTTCGAAGGCCATTTGTGATATCTTTTTGATTTCTTGGATCTATAAGAACATTTGGAATCTTTGCACTTGATTTGCAAATCTGGGCGTTTACACGCTGATTTCCAAACAACATCATTTTCATGAGACGAAAGATCTTTGATCACTTTTTGTTGTGAATAAATCTTATCAACAGAAAGCAAAATTCTTTGATAGATTTCTCCAATGCTTAAAGAGTTTAAATCAGTACTTCGTTCTCTGAGTTGGAAAAGGACATGATTAGAAACATCTTCAGGAAAAGAGGTCAAGAAAGCTTGCTTGAGGTTGGCATCATTGGCTACATTCAGAAGATAGAACTTCTGAGTCATTCGCTGATAGTGTTTGTCTAGATCTTTCTTCAATAAGGAACAACATTTCATCTTGAAGAATTCATCTCGTTGCATACTATCAAACTCAACTATACTGCCAACAAATTCTTGATGAAGAGCAGTGAGAACTTCTGCAATTGTCTGTGCATGACAAAACCTTAGCATCCGTGCTTGTGGAAGATGAATAAACCAATCTCTAAGAGTTCCAGTGAATCGGGAAGTAAATTCAAGAACAATAGTTGGAAATCGAGAGTTGGTTCTTCGTTGTTGAACTTCAATCCAAGCGTAGAACTCTTGGATTCTGTCTCTCCATTTGTGAGGAGGAATATCATCAAAAGTGAACCAAGGGTCATTAGATCGCATGGGTGGAACATTTGTCTAAGTGCCTGTGCCGGGAGTGTTAGTTCCCATTTCTTCATCATCTGGCGGTTCTTCTGTGGTATACTGCTGTTGCTGTTGATTAGTAGTACCACTTTGTGCTGAAGTAGGGTCAGCCATGAATTGGGTTAGATGAAGGTATTTGGGATCAAAGGCATCATCAGGTAATTCAAGGTCGGAATCAGAATTATCTGAACAAGAAAGGTATGGGATATCTTGAGGTGGTTCTATAACAGTAGGCATGGTGTTTAAGGCTTGCTTTTCAAGAAAAGAGGTAATCTCGTTTTTCTGTGGAATGGGTTGAGGTTGTTGGACCATGAGAGAAGGTGGATGGTCTTGGGTTTTAGGTGGTGCGGAGGCTGGACTAGGTGTAGTCTGGGCCGATGGGCTTACTGTTAGAGGAACAGTAGTTTTTGAAGTACTAGGCCTTAGTTTTGGAACAGTAGTTGGGCCGAGATTAATTTGCTCCATAAACTGCTTGTAAAAAAGCTCTAAAGCGAGGCCTAGCCTTTCCATTTCTGCTTGAGAAGGCTGATACCTTGATGCAGGTGTGTAAACAGGCTGATGTGAAATAGGAGTCTGCAAGTTTGCAAACAAGCCTAAGGGGTCTGCATAAGAGGAAGGACTACTGAGATAGTCTTATTTGAGATCTTGTCTCAGAGAGCTAATTTCTTTTTCCAGTTGCTGAAGCTTAACAGCTTTTGTATCAAACGTTGCATCATATATGCGTGTAGAGATCATTCGCATGACATCTGCATTAAGTGCTGCATGTTTTTGCTCAAGTTGTGCCAACAACTTGTACAGGGCATCAAACTGCGAATTTTGCTAAGTCTGCATAGCAAAAAGTCTGGTGGAGACATTATCAACTTTCTTTTCAAGGTGATGGAGAACTGTATTTTGAACAGTTGCATTTTGAGTCTGCCAATTGAGAACTGATTCTACAGGAGTGATAGGCTTGGGAGTGCCTTCAGGAGTAACAGTGGTTGAACGAACATACGGTGTTGTTCTGACATGGGTAACAGGGTCTGTATGCTTATGAAGAGGTGGAAAATCTGCTTCATAGGATGAAGAAGACGGTGGTTGGTACATGGCTATCAATGGGATAGGTAGAGGTAAAGGGTCTTTTGGTTTAATGATGGACTGGTAACAGGGTAAAAGAATTTTTGGTTTAGGAGGTATCTGGTAACATGGTAAAGGTCTTGGAGGAGGAGGAGATGTATCTTCTAGGAAATCATCACCCCATGAAGGAGGAGGTGACGGTGTTGGTAAAGGGTTGGTATAGTGGGAAGGAGCTGAGTAGGAAACGACATAGTCGTATTTTCCAGAGGGTTCTCCCAAGAGACTAATAGATGGATCTCCTTTATCATACCTATCATGAAACTGGTTCTCAGAGGAACACCGACTAGGTTTCTTTTTTCTCCTTGAAGACTTAGAACTGTATTCTTTGTCTTCATCTGCTTCTCGATCTGCATAGCAATCATCACAGTCACAAATATCGAAATACTTGTGATCTCCATATCCCAGAATATGCTACGCTTTCTCCAACCAGATGATTAAGCGATTTGTGTATTAGTCTCATCAACATTGATTTCTGTTACCTTTTTCAAGCCAAGATGATTAATTATGCATAACATCTTTGATCCAGACCTAACTGGAGGTGCAATGTCTGTTACAATTCTGATTTTCCAAAAATGCATTTTTTTTACGTTTAAAAGGACGATCAATTTCCAAGAACTTCCAGTGATTATCAAACCATGATTGCTTACCACTCCTACTTAGTCTAAAGGAATATGAGTTCTCCATACAATAAGGACAAGCAAATCGTCCTGCTGTTGACCATCCATATAATATTGCATAAGCAGGAAAGTCGCTGATAGTCCACATCAATGCTGCACGCATTAGAAAATTTTGCTTTCTGGAAATATCATATGCTTGAACTCCTTGTTCCCATAAGAGTTTTAATTCATGTATAAGATGTTGCAAGAAATCATCTAATTTATCTTTTGGATTCCGAGGTCTAGGGATAAGCACTGTTAGGAACATATATGTGTCCTTCATACACAGCCAATGAGGTAGATTATACATAGGTATAATGACTGGCCAGCACGAGTACTATTGTCTAGACTGACCAAAAGGTTAAAACCCATATGTACATAAATATAGATGCACATTTCTTATTTTCATCGTAAAACTAGGGTAAACATCATTAAAATGTTTCCAAGCAATATAATCAGAAGGATGCTGCATTACGCCGTCCTCAACCGCATGTTATGCATGCCACCTCATATTATTAGCAAGGGCTTTAGAAGCATACAATCTTAGCAGTCGATCCTTCAATGGGAAGTAAGACATTTTTTTGAAAGGTCTATCCATTTTTATGCTGGTTCCATCATTTCCAAAATTTCCCTTGAAACATAGATGGTTGCAGAATTTGCATATAGTCATATTCATATCTTCCCCCTAATAAATCATGCATCCTTTAGGACAACAATGTATCTTCTCGACTAGCAAACCTAATCCTCTGACCATACGCTTCGTTTCATAAAAGCTTTCAACAACACGATTGTCTATTAGTATGGAGTCTTCCATCAATTGAGCAACTGCATCAAATGCACGCTCAGATAAACAGTGCTCAACCTTGATATTCAACATTCTAGCGACATGTGATAACTGAGATTGATTTTCACACCCTGGCCAATTTGTAGCATCAAGCATATCATAAAACTGCTTCGCCGCTGGATTAGGAATCTCCTCCACCTTATAATCATGATTTAAGGTTTGATAAGCAACATCCATAACCATTGTATAGTAATGGTTAACTGGATTAGAAGGACTGGCCGAATCCCTAACATGTTGCTGATAAACAGATATATCTATCTCCCTATGTCTATTCCAGACATAATAATCAAGTTTGAATCCATTTCTCAACAAATGATAATGCACTGTCTCAACATCCAGAAACTGACGATTCTGACACTTAGATCTCATACAAGAACACTTTATTTTTTCCCTGCCCATCTACTCTAGATGAGCAATAGCAAATTCAATGAATTTTTCAACCCCACTTGAAAATTCTAGATTAAGAAACTCATCGCTCCCCAACCTCTGGTACATCTAGTTTCTATCAATACTCATGATTTACCACTACAACAAGAACATGATCATTTATTGTACGATTTGCATAAAATTCAATAATTTATTTATGTTTGAGGCATCCTTATCACTCCCGTGTTAACTAACAAAGTAAGAACCTATCCCATTCTGGAACGTGTTATCTATATGTCATGACTGTAGATGTTATACCCATAAACATGTAGAAATTTCGGCAACATTTCCCTTAGGTTCTTCAACTACACTATATATAAAAGATTGTATTTGGTGTGCACTCAAAGAACAAAAGGGATATACTGCCGAAATTTCTGCATATATATGGATAAAACGTCTAATAAGTCATATAGATTTATATAGACATGTATTCCCAAACTGTCCACACTGGAAAATTCAGTGAATTCTCAATATCCATTGAGAAAGACACCGAATAAGTTTCTAAGGATAAATTGTACAAAAAATGTACATTTAGTTATATTCATTTTCAACATATAATAATTATTTTAATCATATTATTTGTATAGTTAAACCGAAAATTCGACACATCAACCTCTAAAAATATTAAATTCCAAACCTATATCTCAAGCATATAAAACACAATCAATTAGATATTCTATAATATTGTTCTTTATTCACAATTCATATTCTAATTTAATAAATATAATCATTATATTTAAAAGTGTATGGATCTATTAAAATTTTACCAGAGTTTTCCCTGTAAATAAACAATTTTCACTTTTTTAATTTATTAACTTGTCAGTTTCTCATGTAAAATAACATCATATCAACAAAGAAAACACATGCAAGTCATGACCTAAATATATTCTAACAACACTCAATTCCACAAGAAACAAACAAGCACTTCCAATGTCATCCTTATTGCTCTCACAATTCGCCAATTACAACAAACCATTCATAACACTTCAAATATGTCAAACATTAAATTTAAATAATATTTGAATAAACATGAATACTTACCTAATAGAAATGTAAATGGCCAACAAGTAGTTGTTAAATATTCTCGCAACAAAGAAGAAAGAGCAAGGATCAGTAGCAAGTAATCAAGCCTAAAAAAGAAAAAAAAAAGAAAAAAAGAGAATTATTTTTCCATCTGATACTGATGACTTTGTTACTTGTTGTTATTTATAGAAATTTTATCTACTTATAGCTTGGCTGGTTTTTGCTTAAACATATCCCAATATAGCTATCTATTGTCGTTTATTTCAATCATTAATCATATCAACAAATTTATAAAGTAATTTTCTTTAGCAGTTGTGTATTATTGTATTATTGGCTTAATTTATAAGTACATTAACTTAATTTAAATAAAAAGAAAGTATTAATTATGTTACCTAAGATTATTGATATTTATTTTTCTTTATTAATCTTCAGGCTGAAGTTGAGTACTTACCCAAGGTATTGCATCAAAATATCATAATACAGAATGAAAATGTCTCTACCCCCAAAATATTTACTTTGCTAAATTACATATATATATATATATATAATTTAGACATAGATTAATTAGTGTATGTATATATAGGCTTAGACAAAGTAAACCCATTTATCCCCAAGCTAGCTGATTTTAGGCAAGTTACACCAGAGGTTGAGAATTTACCATCAGGTATCCCTATTTGTCATCCTTAACTGTTCCAACAACACTTTCAGTTGACAATAATTGTGCCAAGATGGTGCAGCATGACCTGCCTAGCCCTGCACTTGGCTGACCCAACTTTTTTGTTTTTTCCTGAATTATGAATAATTGGAAATTTTAATTGTTATTTCTTGAATAGGAAACAAAGCCGATGATCTTTATGATTTTGGAGCGGTCATATTACAACTCATTATGAAGGAAAAGGACAGCTATTGTATTGGAGCCAATAGTGTGGAATGGCACATCAGTGATTGGGCAAGAAATATTTACTCTTCAAATGAATATGCAAAATTAATAAGAACAGAATGCTCGAAGTAGGCTGCCAATACAATAACAAATCTTGGATTGGACTGTTGCCACCCCATACTATCACACAGACCAAAAATTGCCCAAGTTCTTGAGAAGCTTTCACATTTATAAGCTATATATGCAGAGAAAATCAAAACAGTGATTATTTTCTTTTCTTTCTATTCAAAAATCATTTTTATATCATGAATAAGAACTTAAGGATGTCTAATAGTAATTATTTCTAGTTTTGCAACAAAAATAAATGCTATCAAAGCAAATAAGATACATGGTATCTAAACTTACATTTCCTCAAAGGGTTTGATGCCCGTATAACTAAAAACTCAAATTTATGAATGCTTGAAAAATGCAAAAAATATAGCAGATGAACCACAAAAATTCATAGTCCTGGCTCTATATAAATAATTAGAAATTTAATTATAAATATTAAAAATAGATTTGGAAATATTAAATATATGTTAATTTGACTTCAAATTCATAGATCAAGGCATCTAACATTAAAATTAAACACAAGTGGTATGAATTTGCCTTTAAAATTACAGATCTAACTTTCATAGTAGATGTCAAATAATATTGGAATAAGTATGAATACTTACAGTATTGTGCTGTGTGATTATCCCTTATGTGTAATGATATTAGCTTTATAAATTCATGTATTATCCAAAAATTTCAAACTTAAGCAATAACTACTGATTTTAAAGACATGATTCTGAAGTAGAGTTAATTTCATATAACATAATGGATTTGGCTTGTGTTTTACATTGCTAGTAGCTGTTGATTTTTAAACGATACCAACAGAACCCCTTATATGTAATGTATCTGACTGGACTGGAAAGGTTCAATTTTCATGTCAAATATTATATCCTGAACTGTAATAAATGGAGACTCCACAGGTTTGTTCAAATAGAAAATAACAGCAAAGGCAACATCAATAACAAGTCAATTCCTTAAGCACGACGAAATCAGAATTCATCACTAAAACAAGTTAGCCTCAAAATATGATACTTAACTTGCTCCTTGCATACATAGATATGCCTGGGAAAGATGTTCAATCGAGTAACCCTAACAGAGATACCAATGACAGTAGTTTACCTATTATCAAAGCCAATCTTGCTCTTGCTAGGCGAAACCAACAGCGTAGCATCAACAGCTGCAGTCTTTGCTATAAGTAACCCCTCCAATTTTTGCCAGCACCGCAACCTGCGCTCAGACTAAGAGTACGGCCAACTTTCCCTAATTCTTAAAATCTCCCTTCCTGAAACCTCAGACAGATTTGTTACTGAAACTTTGATGAAGAAGATGATAGAAAAACAGCTGCAAGAAGAAAGAAAGATAAGAAGGGAGGCGAAAAAAGGGGGCGGGAAGGAGAGGGAGATGATGGAGACAGGAGGGAGCTGAGGGTTTTGTTAATTACATCAGCGACTACAAATGGGAGTGGTCGCTATTTAAATTTTGGTTTGGTCAGCGACCACATGACAGCATTTTTTTTAAAATTATACCTTGTACAAAAAAGATACAACATATATATTTTAATATTAATATTAATTAATCATAATATATAATTAATTAAATCATAACATAGAATTAATTAAACCATGTAATTATTTAATATATTAGTTGTAAAATATATTTGATTAAATAATTTATTTAATTTCTATATTTATATTAATAAAAAAAATTAAATTTATGTAAATATTAATATATTTATTTAATCATTTCATCAAATTTATGCTTATATACTTTATATTTTAGATATATTATTATTTTTGTACTATATTTATTTTTAGTTGCTTGAACTTGTTACATCTAATTATTTTACTTATTAATTTTCATCTATTATAAAATTATATCTAATTTCAATAATTTTATAATAATAATTAAATTTCAATTTTATAACTGATTTAGTTTTAAAATCTATATTAATATTAATATTAATAATAATATATTTCAGAATTAACTACAATAATTATTTATTTAATTATATGTTTATATTTAAGTTTTATTTAGGATATTTTTAAGCAAATAGAAATTTATACAATCCAATTTTTTCGAAATTACATGCTCTTTTATTATTTTTAAATTAACTGTATTAATCAACTAAAGGTTGTCCTCAAAGAATATCCAAAGTATTCTCATGGAATTTCTTCCACGTATTTCTCAAGAAAATAAGAAAATATATATAAAGTATACCTAAAATATCCTCCAAATACACCCGAGATTTCCCCACATTGCCCTAATGAGATTAAAAGTATTCCAAATATACACACAAGATATTCCTAGTGAATTTGTGCTAGAGAATTCTTTGACAATTCTCTTAGAATTCGCAACATTTACTGGAAATATCCTCAATATATACCCAATGTATTCCTCATATATTACTAATGAATTCCTAAGATATACCTTATTCTAGTTATTTTGTTCTTTATTGGTGATTTGAAGTAACAAACATTGAAGGTATATCCAACATATACCACATAGGCGATGTGATCATTTCCTAAGGTATATCAAAAGTATCTCCAATATTTATCCCAAGTATCCCATAAAATTCACAACTGTATACAAATGATCCATAAGGTATACCCAATGTATATATTCAAAAGGTATACCTAAGATAGTACTATAGAATCCCCAAAGGTATATAAAATATATATATCCAAAAGATATACGCAGGATATACCTTAGGTATTCCCATGGAATTCCAAAAGGTATAACCAAGGTATCATCAAGATATACCCAAAGTATTCAAAAAGAATTGAAAAAGTATCTCTTAAAGTATCTCCAAGATATACTCATTAGTGAATTCAAAAGTAAGATCTTTAATTATTTATTTAATTTCATATAAATTTGTTGCTAATATATATTTATTACCATTTTTACTGGAAAATTTTATTATTTATATTGTTAAATTTTTTTTGAAGTTTTCGATATAATTTTTTTGTAAAGGTAATTACATATTTGCTTATTTCATGCTCCAAAATATGCATATGAATCAAATTCAATTAAAAGTCAAGACCATATGAAAATTGAGTATACTGTGATCGGTTTTGTGATACTAAGTTATCAACTGAGACTGATATAAAGGGTAAAAACACAAATTTATAATTTTTGGTCTAAAAATTGAATTGTTAACTGAGCATATTGAGATGTATGACATGTTAATGCAAGTTTGTGAACAAAATTTTATGTCAAAATTATTCCGTCTATACTCCCAAATTAATAAAATAAAATCTAGGTCTCAGATAAGTTTTAGATACATTGGTAAATTGGTGGGTAACAATTAAATGGGAATGGGTATCCAACCCATACTAATCTATCCATTTGCCATCCCTAATTTATATGAATTAACTCATTTAACTAATTATAAGTATATACTTCAAATTAGTCTAATTTATATTTAATTTAATTAATATATATATTATTTGGACTATTATTATAATTAACATAGATAATTTATTTTGCAACACTATATTTTTTAATTATAATTTTGTAATTAATTAAATTATAAAAATAATGTATACATAAATATATATTTTTTATTTCTATTAATTAGTAAATATACATATTGATTTAAAATTTTAAAATAATTTTTAGAAATATTATTATTAAGTATTAATATTTAGTTACCACATCATTTGTGGTAGCTATTTAGCGACCACAACAAACTAAATAGATACCGCAGAATTTGTAGTAGCTAAATAGCGATCACATTGGTATGGTGGCTGAATAGCTACCGCAATAATTATGGTAGCTAAAATTAGTCCAATTCACTTTTTATTAATTTTTTTCTAATATAAAATTATATTTTCTATATAACATTATAATAATACTTTTAATTGATATGAATTGTATTATTTATTTAGTAATAATAATTAATAATTATATATAAGTGCACTTTCAGTTATAATAATAATAAAAAAAAATTCAAATAACTTAATATATTTAATTATTTATAAGTGTAATAAATAAATAATTTTGTTGTTAATATATATTTACTACCATTTTTATTCTAAAATGTTATTTTTTATTATGTTGAAAATTTTTTGAAGTTTTCAATATATATTTTTTAAAGATAATTATACATTTTCTTATTTGGCGCACCAAATGATGCATATGAATTGAACTTAAATAAAAGTAAAGACCATCGAAAATTAAGTATACTGTGATTGGATTTGTAACATTAAGTTATTGAGTGAGACTAATACGAAGGATAAAATTATAAATTTAACATTTTTGATCCAATGAGCGAGTTGTGAATTGAGTATACTAAGACGTATGATATGTTAATACAAATATGTGAGTAAAATTTTATGTCTTATACTATCAAATTGATGAAATAAAATCTAGGTATCAGATAAATTTTAAATATATGAGTAAATTGGCCGGTTAAGATTAAATGGAAATGAGTATCCATCCTAATCTACCTATTTGCCACCCCTAATATATATTGTTTAACTAATTAATTAACTCATTTAACTAATATAAGTATTTACTTCAAATTAGTCTCATTTATATTTAATTTAATTAATATAAATATTATTTGGGTTGTTATTGTAACATAAATAATTAATTTATAACATTAAAATTTAATTAATTCTTATTTATTAATTAATTAAATTTAAATATAATACTTATATAATGCATACTACAATTGTTGTCAATGATCGGATTTTTGACACATATAAGAGCTACAAAATCATAAATTTATAATTTTTAGTTTACTGAGAGAGTTGTGAACCGAGTTTGCCTAGACGTAGGGCATGTTAATACAGGTCTGTGTGTTAAATTTTATGTCAAAATTCTTTTGTCTACGCTTCTAAATTGATAAAATAAAATTCAAATTCCAGATAAGTTTTACATATATGGATAAATTGATGAGTTACAATTAAATGGGAGGGTACTCAACCTATATCCACCCTAATCTATTCATTGCTCACCCATAATATATATTAATTAACTCATTTAACTAATATTAGCATATACTTCAAATTAGTCTAATTTATATTTAGTTTATTTAATATATATATTATTTGGGCTATTATTATAATATATATAATTTATTTTATAACACTATATTTTTTTATTTCTAATTTAGTAATGAATTAAATTGTAAAAATAATACTTATATAAATATAGATATTTTTTTATTTCTATTAATTAGTAAATATATATAATTATTTAATATTTAAAAATGATTTTTTATAAATATTAATATTAAAATTTATATATTAATATTTAGCTACCACAAAAATGTGGTGGTTTTTGGCGACCATATAGTCGCTAAATTCTGTGGTAGCTAAATAGACACCACATTTTGTGTGGTTGCTAATAGCGACGACGGTTTTTGTCACTAAATCGTCTCTAAATTAGCTGCCAAAAAAGCGCCAATTTTAGCGACAAAATATATGGTCGCTAAATAATTACTGTGTAGTAGCTATTAATTTTTGGTTACTATTCGGTAGCTAAATAGCGACCACTCAATTATGGTAGCTAAATGTGGTAGCTATTTTGACATTTTTTTTTAAGTGAAAGGAAGGCTTAGTCTTGCATGTTAAAGATTTAAGAAAAATATGAGAGTTGGTCAAAATAGCTTTGATCTGATTGGCAAAATATGAGCATAATATGTTCTGTTGCTGGTTGAGGGCCAAAGATCATTCCAGTAGCATCAAACGGAAGTCCACCATAATAGGTATCTAATTTTAAGTTTGGATGGGTATCTGAAAGGAGGAAGATTGAGGTTACTTGGTGGATCAGGAGCTTCAAATATTGTTTCCTTCAAGGCAGCATATAGAATCTTCATGTAAATTATAAAATAATTCATCATCATGAATTTTATAATATTTTTATTGCAATTTGTTGCAATATCTTCTTTCTTTTGTTTTTGAAATTGTACAAAAAGTGTAATAATTCCAATAAATAAAAATAAAACTGGGAAAATATATATTAAATACTATCTTATTTGTGAAGCGAACATATGAAGTGAAAAAAAAAAAATCAAAATGAAAGTGAATGAAGAGAGTGTTGTTCTTCAATTATTCCCTTTATTTATATTAGATAACTAATTATTATAGGAAAATGTAAAACTACGATTAACGTTAATATAAAGTGAAAAATCTAAATTATGAAGAATATAACGCCTTCAGTTTCAAAAAAAAAAAATAGTTCCATTTTTCTTTTCCGTCTAACCTAAAATATCCTATAAATAATTAATGAATTGTCTTTCACAATCCTATTTATTTGCTTTATAGTCAATTAATATTTATTTTTTACTTTTCCAAATAAAATTGTTTTAACTATGTGATATTTAACATTATTAGTTTAAATATTTATCATTTATCAAATTTGTTGATGTCAATTTAAATTTTTCATCTTTCATCTAATATAAATCAAGATTATAATTGGAGAATAATAGGAAAAATTTTGTCACGTTATAATACTTTTCTTAATTAATGATAAATTTTTTGATGTCAATTTAAATTTTTCATATTTCATCTAATCTAAAATGAAATTTATAATTGGAAAATAATAGGAAAATTTTGTCATGTAACTATAATACTTTTCTTAATTTGTGTAAAAGAATAAGTGAGATTATTTTTTGGAAAAATTATAAATTTTTTTTTTTTTTTTGAAGATATCACAATTATATCAAATTCTAACAAATTCTCATTTTTGAAACAAATATAATTTAGGTAGCACGAAATCAGTCTCATAACTTGATTGGCGTTTATGTGGATTAATTTAATGAAATAATTGGCACATATATAGATTCAATATGTTTGACTAGATTAAATATATTCAATTATGATTGAATAATTAGACTATATCGCTTGTTGTTTAATCTAATTATTTAATTAAGTCATAATATTTGATTCATCTCAACACTAATTATTCTATTTGGTCAATCTACGTAAGCACCAGCTAGGTTTAGAGACTGATTTTGTACTACCAAAACCATATTTGTTTCAAAAATAAAAATTTATATAATTTAAATAGAATTTTTTTGAAAAATTGAATATAATTATGAAATTCGGCAAAGTTTATAATTTTTTTGTAATTTTTTCTTATTTTTTGGGATACAGGAAGTAAGTCAATAATATTTAATATTACCTAGATTATAACTACTTTAATTTAAAAAATAAAAAAAATAAAAAAATAAAAATTATTTGATTTACAAGACAATTAAATAAGAATGGAATAACTATTTATTAGTTAATTCTAATATGAAAATATTTAGTAGATTATATTTTTAGAATTTATAAAAATTATGGAAAATTTTTAAAAATGTCAAAAAGTATTAAAATTACAAAAAACCTAATTTTTTCTTTCAAAAATATGATTCTCAATTTTTCAAATTTCAAACACTACAACACTTAAAGTCCAAAATTTTCATGAGATTTATTAAAGGTATATTAAAAATTTACTTAAAGTTTATTCTACATTTACCATAATAAAGATTTATTGAGGTTTTCTCAATATCTACCAAAAATTTATCTGAAGTTTGCTCTATATTTACAAAAAATTTACTAAAAACTATCAGACATCTATCCAATACTTACCTAAAAGTTATTGAAGATATACCAGACATTTCCAAAAGATTTGCCCGAGTAAGTAAACATTCATCAAGTAAATTATTGGTTCACTAGAGCTTCAGCCTTGACAATATTATTCGGTCTATATAGATCGGTAATACTGTCCTAGAATTTGCTACAGACCTCAATTCGAGAGCTGAGTACTTGTTATCTTATGGGTTGATATCAGATTCAACATATAAAATGTTCACAGCTGCTTGTGAATATTTTATACCAAAATTCCTCTCCCTAGTCAATTGCCACCGCCATAACCGCATCCAAGCTTCCTTGATACTTGATAGTGTATATCTTGTAATTATTCAATATATGTCAGTGAATATTATAGAGGCTCGGTTTGGATTATTTGTTCTCGAGTTATGAGCCTAGTTAACACTGAAACCAAGATGTCTGTGGACAAATATGATGTTACTCTTGATGTTTGTCTTTCCTCAGTTCTCTCGGCAATCAAAAGTTTTAAGACCACACAGATTTGCCTCCCTCCAAAAATCAATTTGAAGGAGTTGCAGGCAGTGGAGAGAGATATTGAAGAGATATTGGAGAGGAAGAGGCCGCCAGAAATTGAATAAGAGTTGAAAATTAAAAATAAAAAATGAAAAAAAAAATATATAAAAAAAAGAAGTGACAGTATTTTTTAAAGAAACAAATTAAAAATTACTTAATGGTATAATGTCAAATTTTTTTGACATAACTAATCTCTAAAATACCGCAAATGTAACTGGTAATAACATAATTACTGAAATAGTAATTCTCACTTATAAAATTCTACAAATATGTTCCCGATCAAATAAGGAAAAAACGGAAACAACCTTTCTCTTTCATCGTTAAAATCGCTTGATATAAGAAAACTAAACATACGTGATATTAGGCCTTAAGTTTGCCTTAAATATGGGTTCCTGAAGCCACATGGTTTCTTTTATATATATATATATATATTTAAATATTAAATATTTAATTTTTTATAGCATGATGATAAATTTCTATTTTGTTTTTAGTTGTGTTATATGTTTATTTTATTATTTAATTATTGATGGAGATTAAAAATAAAAAAAATTTTATTATGTGGATTATATAAACTGCAATATATCTATAAATTATATATATATATATAATTATTTAAATATTATATATTTAATTTTTTATAGCATGATGACATTTCCATTTTGTTTTTAGCAGTGTTATATTTTTATTATTTAATTATTGATGGAGATTAAAAATTAAAAAATTTATTATGTGGATTACATAAATTACAATTGTGCAATCCTTATATGTAAGCTATATGTAAATTATATATGGCAGAAAATAATACATGATCAATAAAAATTTGTAGTTATGTTATTAGAAAATAGTTAAAATTGAAAGATATGATTTTGAAAAAATATATGTGAATCATAAAATAGTATATTATCAGCATATTAATGTATGACGAGGAATACAATATTTTTTTTAAGATATAACATATTTAAATATCAGTGGAGTGAATCTGAAAATAACAAAATGGTGTCCTTATATAAAATTTTTAACTTCATGATATTTGAGACATTATAGGTACCTTATCTATAGGTCATATTTGTATTATATGACACTAAATCCTGCACAACTTGCACTGCATTTTCATTTTGCCCATATATATTATATGCAAGTTATATTCATTTTATATTGTACTAAATCCTGGACAAATGTAACTCTTACACTAAATCTATGTGTTACATGTAGATTATATGTAGGTTATATTTGTATTATGTGATACTAAATCTTGCACAACTTGTATAATATTTTAATGAATTGATTACATGTGATAATCAGTTAAAATTTGTAAATTTTTTCAACAAATTGTAAATGTAAAATATCTAGATTAAAATCCATTCAGCATTCCATTACATTTTTAAATAAAATAAGGAAAAATTATTATTTACTCTTTGTAGTTTGACATAATATACAAGTATTTCCTGAATTTTGAAAAGTATATAATTTGACTTCTTTAGTTTGACATAATACACCAGTACATCTTTAGATTTGAAAATTATGCTATTTATCCCCTAAAAATTTGATATATTGCACTAATACTCCTTGCAAATTTAACTTATTATACTAGTATTCCTGAAATTTGACATATTGTATTAGTATTTTCCTGAGCAATTCCCTGAGCAAAAAAGAATATTTTTTCTTAGTAACAGTAAATGTCTTAAAATTTAATAGAATGACTATAGTTTAACATAAATAAAATAGAATAGGCAAATTGTATATTTTTCAAATTTTAGAAATACTAATATATTATATCAAAATATAGATGGTAAATAGTAATATTTTCATAAAGTAACCTATTCAGAAATCCAGCTTCTCATTACTGCATTTTACATGCACCAATTAGTCTAAGAGTATTCACAAACTACTTCCATTTACCTACCAGCACACCAGTTTCTTCACAAATTCAGTAGCTCTTTTACACGTAGGGTTTACTTGAATCTTCGTGCCTAAAACTTTGTCCCCACCAAGAAAATCATTCACAAATGGCTCCACCATGATAGTCGGATTTGCCGTCACCACCACCATGCAGAAGAGGATCCTGTATAAGTAAGGATTAGATTAGCAGCACCTTTGCCTTTGTACTCCCAATTAGATGGGTCCTTTTGCTCGAACTTGACCAGATGAATAATGAGCTCTCTGAAATTCACTTAAATCTTAAAAAATGATAACTCGCAAAATTATTCATATTAAACTAAGAAAAAAATGAATAAATCGAAAGGAAGATGAGAAAAGAAAATTGTGAGCTTGCATTGGCTGATCTGAAAATCGAAACAATAGACAATTCTCAAATTCCTAACGCACATATTCACAGTCAGATACACTCGCTCAGCAAATCGATAACCGCAATGGATGGTGGAAATTGAATGCAAAAGGAAACAATGCACTACGCCCAGTATCTCTTTCGTCGACCGACAAAGCTAAATCAGAAAGCAAATGTAGCAGATTAATCATGAGAGAGATTGATTGGAAAATTTCCAGATTTTGTAGTCTTGAAATGGAAGTATAGAGAGCCTGGAGAGAGTACCTTTCTTTCCATAAAACAAGGAAATTTAAATTTGAAATTAAGTTTGGCTAATGGCACATTTTTGGGTTTAACAAAAGAGAAATATTACTTTTGGCACTACTTTTTCTCTGGATTTTTACCAACTAATATAAAATATTTATATTTTTAATATAAATTGAATAAAATAAATGAGTAAAAAGATATAATATAAATATTTTATATTAATCGAAACAAATTATAATAAAAAGTGTTAAGTAGCATTTCTCTTGAAAAAAATTAGGAATGGTTTAGGTAATAAAGTTTTATAAATAGTGAAGGGGGGTAATTTTCATTATAATTTTTCCGAAGTTATTTCGAAGCCCGGCGGGTTCAGAGGAGAAATAGTGAGCCCATCACGAGGTCCAGTCTAAAAATTGACAAAACCATGCCACTGTATATGCAATTGGATCGAAACAAGAAAAGAGAAGGAAACTGAAGAAAAGAAGCTGCAGCAGGAGTCAATGACATCGTCGACGGCTATTCGGGAACTACAGCGCGATCTCGAAAACAAAGCCAATGATCTAAGCAAACTTCAAAAAGGCCAGACTTCGTATTTCTCCTTCCTCTCTTTTCTACTAGACAGATTTGTGTACCTAACTATGTGTATGTTTTTAACTCCAGATATTGCGAAGAATCATCAAGTCAGGAAAAAGTACACTGTCCAGCTCGGCGAGAACGAGCTTGTACTCAAGGTATCTCCCTCTCGTTCTCTCTATATTGTCTTAATAATTCGCCGGCTTGTGATTTTAATTTTTGATTTATTTTTCTTCTCAGGAGTTGGATTTGTTAAATGAAGGTGCAAATGTTTACAAGCTGATTGGTCCGGTACTAGTGAAGCAAGACTTGGCCGAGGCCAATGCCAATGTGCGCAAAAGAATCGATTATATCTCTGCTGAACTGTAAGTGTGTGTATTATGCAGTTAGGTTTCAGTAATTGGATTCTCTTAGCCTTCTTACTCTTTATCTGGTATTATATGATCCCATATTTTTAGAAACTGTTATCAATATTGTTTATGTGATCATTAATTGACAGTGGGTAAAGATTGGTGGGATGTATAGTCGTATTTAGTTTGCTAGACACATTTAGTGCCTTTTTTTTTTTTTGCAGTAATCTATCATGTTAATTGAACAGGATTTTTATTTGTTTCTTCTACTAGTTACGGTGATAGTTTATGGGCTAGTAGTTGAATGTGGATGTAATTAAGAGTTAATTTCACTTTCAGTCACTCAACTTTGCAATACTTGTCACAAATAACTTCTAAACTAATTTTTTTCCTATAGAAGTCACTTCCGGCAATTTGAGTGGAATCAACAGCTGGAATGCTGATGTGAACAGTGATGTGACACCAGAATTTTCCCACATAGGATGACATGTCAGCATATTTACCTAGCTTCAAGTTCCATATCAGATGTTCACGTGGCAATTGCACGTGGGTGATATTAATTTCATTAGCAGTCACTGAACTTATACCAGAACTGTATTTTAGTCAAAAGAAAAATCATTTTTCAATTCCTCTTAATTGTAGTCAAAAGTTCAAGTATTTTTTTTTTATTACAAAACTTTCTTTCACAACTGAATTGCACTTATGGTATAAGTTCAGTGACCGTTGATGAAATTAATATTGTCCATGCACTTGAAGCTAGGTACATGTGCTGATGTGTCATCCTATGTGACAAGATTCTTATGGGAAAAAAATAGTGATTTTTGTGGGAAAAAAATATAAAAGTTATTTTGTGATAAGTAATGCGAAGTTGAGTGACCGTCAGTGAAATTAACGCAAGTAATTAATGATGGGAAGACTGCAGTTTTTATTTTCATTTAGATTTCAAGTTTTTCCTTCCTTTTTTTTTTTCATTCATTATTTTCATCGAATCTTACAAGCAGCATCATAAATGGGACTTGTAATAAGAAAGTTTCATGAAAAAGTTTTTTGTCTCTGTTTTTGTTAACCAGTAGATGGAAAAAGAGTGGTAAATGATAACAATAATTGGGATCGTCATCAGATAACAGTATGTTATTGCAATTTCTAAAAACAAAAAATGTAGATGATATCTAACAAATACAGTATGGCTACCAGGTGCTTCTGCAATCTATCATCATCACCTTCATCTATCTTTGTATCTGTTGCTGATATTTTCTGTTGCTACTATCGCTATTCACTTGTTGTTGAATATAATCTTTGGATATAATTGTTTGTTTGTATATTATAGGAAGCGACTTGATGCAACTCTTCAAGACTTGGAAGAAAAGCAAAATAGCAAGAAAGATGCGGTTTGTGTTATTCACTTTCACTTTTTTTCTTTAGTTTCTCCAGTTATATCCATGATTTTGTGTCTGTTTCCAATTTTCTATCAACCAAATGATAATTTATCTATGGAAATTTTAATTTTAGTAATGTAAGTGGTAATTGAGTACTATATTTTTTCTTATATTTCCATTTGTATCAATTTTGTGATATTCAGGCTAGGGTGTATTTTTTTCATTTGCAATTGAAGTTAGGAAAGGAAAACTTTCGAAGATTTGATCTACATTCTTTTAGGACTTGTAATAGAAAATCTATAATTGCTGAATTCCACCTTTATTGATCATGGTAATTGTTGATTGTCCATTTCAATTAGTTGCCTCAGTCAACATTCTTTCAATAATTTTAACTGGATACAAATTATTTTATCCATTGCATGAATTTATATTATTTGTTCTCAATTGAACATTGTGATTGCTATGATCATGGCTACAGTCCAGCATCTTTTTTGGTCCATCATCTCTGCGACCATGAGTTGCCTAACCCTTGAACTATGGTTGAGCTTCACAGTTCTTGCCTGTGATGCTTCAGAATTCTACTAACACCCACACATTATTGGAGTTAGTATTTAAACATTGTGTTTTGGTATGCTCATGGAAGATTGTTGGAAGGAATAAATTACCCTATATCTAGCATTGATTTTGCTTTGGTAACAAGTTGAAGAATCGTGCTGGTTGTTTTATGGTGGCAATGTTTATTAGAAGTTGTTTGGTATAAAGAAGAGATTGGATTCTTAAGTTTGTTTAGCAGTTTTAGTGCATCTTTAGTGGTATGAATGGAAGGTTGAATTATTTTAATGAAGAAAATGGAAATGTGGAGAAAGAATGGAGTCAAAACCTTGATAGAGTCTGAATGTTGTATTTGATACTACTTCTAGTTAAGAACTTGTATAAGGGGATATAATTGTGTTACATTTTTTATGGTGCTGTAAATATAAGATTCTCGGTTGGCTTCTGCAAAATATATAGAATTAGAAATTTATTCTGAACCTGAAATATTAAGAATTAGGAAAATATTTGTTCCCCTTTTATCCTTGCAACCTAGATGCAGGTTACCCCAAACATTGACCAGAAGTATTGATTTGTCTGGGTTGTCGAATATGAACTGACTGATGCAGGATCAAAAACTGGAAATGGATTCTTAGTTTTGCTATTCTCTGTCCTTCTACCCTCCATATCTTTTAGTTAGAACTTTTTTGCTATGAGGTTTAATTAGAATGCAAATTGATTTAGAATTTTCAGTAACCTACAGACCACATACTAGAACCCATGAATGGGCTGTAATTGACTTAACACTATATTTGGAACAAATGAATTCGTGGAATTCATTTGCAATCTTAAAATTCTTGTTTGGAGTGGGAACAAAAAAAATCCTTTCAATTCTATGATTTTAATTATGTGAAATTGAATATAACTAAATCAAATTCAGCGGAAATAGGTGGACTTTCTGAATTAATGCTACAAATTAAATAATCAAAATTTCTTGACAAAACTATTCCTCAGCATTTTAAATATATGCTCCTGATGAATGAGCTTTTATCTGCCATGAAATCCACATGAAGCTTAATCAGAAAATCTCAGGCCAAAAATTTTCTCTACAACACATCTGGACATGTAATAATTACTTTATTTTTTCAATATTTTATTTCATTAAATCATTTTTTATTCTTTGTTTAAGCTGCTTATGCACTCTAGAAGGATTTGAGACATGAATTCTGTCTCTTTTGTTAACTAAAGGCTAATGTGAAAAAAATAAAAGATCCGAGGGGTCAGTTCTACTAAGTAAAAGCTTGGGAGCTCAATTGAATGACAAGCTTAGGGGTTTAAATGTGAAGTTTACCATTAATATATGTTTGTATCTGCTGGTTTAAAAAGAAGGATAGTGTATATGCTTGTGTCAAACATATGTTAAATTATGTTTAACGCAAATCTGCTTTATGTAACTTTTTGCATCATGTAAACTTGCCTTAACATATACATGTTATGAGGGATTATGTTTCCAAGATTAGCTAGCCTAATTATAGCTGGCATATTCTCGGTGATTTTGTTGTGATGCAGATCCCATAACTTATTCTGGATGGTTTTGTTGTGTTGCAGATCTTTAAGTTACAACAAAGGATCCAATCTCTCCAGGCTGGAAAGGCTAAGACATAATTTGGGATGTTTGATGGGCGTTGGCTTCACGATCTGATGTTGATACTTTATTTATGCTTATGAATATGATGCCACCGTGATATTTTGGTACTGTACCTTAATACACCTGATCATTATGGGGTGTTTTAACTTGCTGAGAATGTTGTTTTGGGGCAATCATAGATTGGTGAGTTTTTATGTACTTTACTATGATTGATAAATGAGCAAGAAATTGTTATTGGTATTTGAAGCTCTGGATATGGGTTTTTGTTAGTTGTTACTAGGCTGAACTGGTCTATAAAGTATAGAACCGGGATGCTTGTTTTGGGCAGCTTTATTTATAGGGAATTTTATAGAAATACAAAAAAATGGGTACGTATTTATATTTTTATTGACAGTTTTTTTCAGTTTTATTGAAAACAACTTTATAAAATTACAATAATATATAAATTTTAAAATTATTCTAAAATATGTTTAGACGGTATATTTTTAGCTTTTTTGGGTATATTATGAGTATATTTTTATTCAATTTTTATAAAAAAACAATAAAAGAACAATTAAATAATTAAAAAAGAAGAATATAATTCAATCAAAATTTAAAACATCCCAAATTCTCAAACAAAACAATTTGATGTAGCTTTCTGAATATTTTGAATATATCTCGAGAATACCTTGAGAATTCTCAATTGGAAATACTTTCGGTATACCTTTGGAAATTCTATTAGAATATCTCGGGTGTACCTTGGAGATACTTTGAGAATTCTTAAGAAATTTTCTGTAAGGAATTTCCAGGAAATACCTTGAGTATACTTTTGGGAATTCCATAAGAATATCTTAGGTGTATATTTTTGAAATATCTTGAGAATTTTTAAGAAATTTTTCAAAATGAATTTTTAATATCTTGGGTATACCTTAAGAAGACATTCTGTATACCTCGATGCAAAAGACCCCAATTATTCCCATTTATTTCACATTTCCAAACCAAATCACAAAATCAAACATTGCATCGGTGGATGATGAGAAGGCTCCTCCCTTAACGACGGGAGTATGGGACCGGGTCCAGTGGCATAAAGGGAGATTCGGTTGAGGTATTGGCGAAGAGTTTGGAAGAGTAGTGGTTGAGACGATCGTCATCGGCGGAGGAGGAAGACGCAGAGTTACTCTTCAACTTCATAAGCAATCTATAGGAGAACAAGCCAAAATTGCTGTAGCTGTGATTGAAGGAAGATGATAAGTTGGAAGAAGACGATGAGTTGAAGAGTTTTCTAGATTGGGGAGAAAAGAAAAAGTTTTTGGTCAAATTGAAAAAATAAAAAACCGTTGGTATTTATGAAAAAAATGTTAAATATGAATAACTGGTGAAATTTCCTCTTGTTTATATATATGAAGAATGTATAAAGGTCAAATGGTCATTTATGGATCCATTTTAGGCTAGAAAAGGCAAAAAATTTTAATATCGTGAGCAAAAAAAAAAGATGCTGAAGGGTTTTGAGCATGTATCTCATACATATAACGTAATGGAAAATAAAAATTTTCAAAACCCGAATCAAAAGATTATACATGTGCCAATTAAAACTAATTTACCAAAGAAAATTCAGAATTTGTACCTTTATAATTTCTTGATTTTTTTTTCAACTTCTCACCTTGTTGGGTTGTAGCAAATTACAACAATTCAATCTTGGATTGTCTCTAACAATATCCACGCGAAGATGAGAGGATGAAACCACTAGGGAGCTGGCTTGAACATACCTCAAAGTGCTAGCAATGGTGTATGTTCATATGAGAAGAAAATTAAACTCTTTAATTTTCTTGTTGTCTCCAAAAATTTTTCTTCTCCCAAAAATTTTTTCTTGTCTATTTTCTGTCTTTTAGGGTCTT
>CATIWF010060623.1:0-38901 GCA_949630135.1 Balakata baccata | reverse complement strand
GAATCAATTTTAACCAATTATTATTTCATTTTTCACTCTTTCCTATCTTTATTATCTAACCCCAAAACCTTTTATTTTATTTTATTATTATTATTTAATTTACTTTAAATATTTCGATTTTTTTCAATAAATTTCAAATTTAAATTTTTATTAATTTACAATTTAATATGCCTAATAGGTGAATATTTTTTTTAATTATTTTTCAATCTAAGAGTTATTGTATATAAAATTAACTGCAATTTTTTTAATTAATTTTTCTCTCATGTATGTAGAAGGATCACATTAGCCACTTTCGAAATTGATTATGCTAAAAATATTTTGATAAGATTTTGGTTGTCAATGACTAATGCAATTCTCAAGGTCATATATTACACACTTTATACTTTGTAGATTTATAATTTTATTATATGGTATAGTTGTGAACTTGATAGAATAAAATTTTTAGTCCGAAAATGTCTAAGATTGTCCCTCTAATTTAAATTATTGGGTCTGCCACTTGATGAGAAATTCTCATTTTCTGTAGGGTTTTGCCTTGAACAGGATATGAATTTCTCGACTCACTCCTTCTTGGAGACTTAGGATGGGGGAAATTTGTTCCCCGTTGAGCAGAGTGAGGCGCAACGGGAAGTGTACTCCCCTCCCTGGAGATCCCCATCCCCAACTTTATGGGAACCTGATAATTATAAATATTTTTTTATCTTTAATAAAAATAATATATTATAAAATACAATCTAATATATATAGATAGTGATTAGTGAATACAAAATACAATCTAATAATGTACCTTTTATATTATTTAAAAAAAATACATCCAATATAAAATTTAAAAATACTTAAAAAATTCCAAAACATACCATATAATATTTAGAAAAAAATTATTATTTGTCTCTTATAATTTGACATAAATCACTAGTATTCCGTTGAGGTTTAAAAAATATATGATTTGTCCTCTATAATTTGACATAATATACTAGTACCTCATAAGATTTGAAAATTATACTATTAACCTCTTAAAATTTTAACATATTGCACTAGTACTATATAAGTAAAAGAAAATATTTTTTTTACTAGTGTATATTATATTCTTTTTCAAATCTCATGAGGTATTAATGTATAATATCAAACTACATGAAGCAAATTATATATTTTTCAAATTTAAGGGAAGTGCTGGTCTATTATGTCAAACATATATATGAGGTAAATAATAGTTTTTTCTAATATTTAAAATAAGAAAATTGTTATTCTTTGCTAAAAACTCAAATAAAATCCGTCAAATAAATTATGGGATCAATTTGATCAATACTATCTAAAAAATTTGTATTTGATATTGTTAAATTAATAAGGGCTGAATTACTAATTAATTTAATTTGAATATAAATTAGTTTTCTTTCAAACTTATTTGTAAATAGAAATCTATAAAAACTATGACATATAAAATTCATAATAAATTAAATTAATTAATGATAAACTATTATATAAGTAATTTATTCTATTACAAAATTGTATTTTAAACATTCTTTGGAGATACACAATTATATTACATATATTTTAATTTATCTCAAAATACTATTATTATTATTTATAAAATTTATTATATAATCATAATAATTAAAAATTATAATTATATAAGCTTAATTATTTTTCATCTTAAATCTAAATATTTTGTTGCTTCATATTGTTAAAGAATGGAAATTATCATGCTTTTTTCCTTCTTTTCTTTTTTGATAACTTACTAAAATTATTTTATGATATTCTAAGTATGAAAATATTAGAGTTTTCAGAGCTATTAAGTCTTGAAAAAGGAAAAGGACAAAAGTAGTAGTAACATAAATATTTATAAATTATTTGTTTTTTCATAATGTGTAAACTTTTAAATTAGATATAGATATTTAAGAATTTTCTGTGGGTGAATTTTACTAATAATATTTCTATTATGTAAATTATAATATTTTAATATCATAAAAATTATTTATAATATAAAATTATCTCAACTTTTATTTTATAACTAAAATAATTTTTCAAAAACTAAATTATTACAATTTGTATAGTTGGAATACTGTTAGTAAAATTTACCTAATTTTCTTTTAATGTTTATAAATCATTACATTTATTTTAATTGTAAACTTTTATATCAACATTTGTTATGAATTATTATATTTTTGTGTATATATTATTTATAATTTTTTTAACTTGAAAAAATTCAGATAAGATGAAAATTTCCACATGATGGAGATCCCTATAGGAGCGGAAATAGAAACAAATTTGTCTCCACTAGTACGGTAGAAATAGAGAAAAAAATTTTCTACTACAGTAGAAATGGAGTTCTGAATGTTTTCTACTACAATAGAAACAAACGTCCCCCGCCTCCGGCCCGCCCTATTGTCAAGCCTAAAAAGAATAATTCACTCCGCTCACCCCGGGGCACCGTTTTGAATGTTTTCTTATCAAATTGAGTTTAGCATATTGTTTTGACGCCGCTCAGCTCAATTAGGCTCCTAAAAGCGACCGCCTCATAAAAATTGACAACTTGCACCTGGGTAATAACTGTAGAAGTCTGGGTCTCCTTTATTCAAAATTACCAACATCCCCTTGTTCGCATCTGTAAGATTCACGTAGACGGACACTGCTAACTTATATACACTATCTGATATTCTGGTGATGCGATGAACAAGAAATCACAAGATGAATTCATGAGAGGCCCATCTTCAGCATCCACTGCTTGCAGGTTCAATTGAGCTGAGAAGCCCGTTGCCCCTCAGCTGCATGCAATGCTCTTCAGCATCAGCCTGAGCACAAATAATCACCACTGATAACCCATTGTAATGTGCTTCTTGCATTATGTTAACTGCATTATCAAGAGTCATCCCAGGGATAACCTTCATCAGTACTTGGACAACATATTCCCTTTTATTATAGTTGTCATTGTGAAGAATTACGCGATAAGGTGGAGCTATTTTCCTTGATTTCCTGAGAAAACAAAGAGTAACAATAATATTACAACTCATTCACGACTTTCCTTTTTAACTGATCTGTTCAACATTTCATTTTACACTGTCAACAAAGAAGACAAAATGCAACACAACCTTTAAGTAGACCAGGTGGGCATCAGCTTGTTTGGCAAATAGAGGCACTTGGTGTTGGTGTTATTTCAACTTTCAAGCTGCATAGAATCAAGTTGAGCTTGCAAATTTCACTTATGAGATATTGACTATTATCCCGTTTGAGTGGCCAGCAGTTAAATTGCAGACCAAGACTTCAAAACATCACCATCAAATTGCAGCCATCATTAAATGACTTGCTTAGTTTACTAAAATTGAGATGTTAGGATACAAAAAAAACATGCAAAATAATGTTTCCTAAGCATTTTCATCTTTAGTTGGCTTTTAAAACAGCAATGCAGATTCAGCTCTCACTTCATGTCACCAGATAAAAAATTGCTCTCTCCTAATGTATATGTACATAGAGTGCCTAGCTCCTTAAAAGATCTCACAAATATAAGGATCATGGCTATATGACAGTAATTACAGACTCATCACAAAAGTGAAGCCCTTAAAAAAATACATTCACAATTGAAGAAAGCACATAAATATTAAGAAAGTGGTGTCACAAAAAGGTTGTATCCATACCTCAAATCAAACTCGGATTCACAGCCAGGGGCAGTTTTCTCTATGATTGGCTTCTCCAATAACCCACCTCCTTTACCTGCCCCTATTGCTGATAAAGCCATGGGAATTCCACGGTTAATCCATGGCCCTCTACAAAGAAAATGTTTGTCTCCTGTAGAAAAAGTAACCAAATTATAGACCTCAACACAAAAAGAACATGTTAACAGGAATCTTCAATGAACGACTACCCACCCAACTGAGACTTTACAAATAAACGAATAAGTTACTAGAAGGCACTCAAAGGTACCCATAAAAGAGATAATAATATATAATGTAAAAAGCATGAAAGAGGAATCAAAAGTTTGTTCAAAAGAAAAAAATGGAAAAAAAAAAAGGAAAAAAAGAAAAGAGATTCAATGCCTGAAAATTTCTACACAGGACAATTTGAACAATACCAGAACTAAGACAGAGAAAAGCCCACACACATATACTATTTCTTTTTAACAATGACTTGTCTTCAACTTAAAAAAATGTAAGTATTCTCCTAGATAGCTCAATCCCAACAAATATTCACAAGAGAAGTGGGGAAACTGCACCGGTTGTCTTTTATTTCCCTTAGCAAACTCAATTTAACTTTCCTTACCGTAAATTATCCAAATTTACAAGAAAACTATGAACAATTTCATAAATACGAGGTAAAGAAAGGGAATCCAAATGTCAAACAACTAATTGGAAAGAAATAAATTGCAACAAGTTAAACACCCTCAAAAAAAAAAAAGTTCAAATTGGAAAAAATAAAGCGAAATTATAGTAAACTGACAGCTATGCGAAGAACAGAAAAGAAAAGGGCAGTGACGAGAAACGAATTACAGTCAGAAACGCAGATTATTGAAGTAAAAGAAAGAAAGAAATAGGAGTAATTAGAAGAGTAATCAAGGAGAAAAAGTACCTGACTTAGGGCTAAAGACTTGATTAGGTGAGAGAGCTAATCTCCCACAAATCGCAGTGTCCATGTCTCCCTCCGTCTCTCAAAATCAGAAATGGCTACTATTTTTTCAAAAAACAAATAAACAAAACTTCTATTTTTCTTATTTAATGGCAATAAAAAAAAACAGGTGGCTGAGTGGTGTTGCAGGAGAGACGTAGAACAAAGCGACGTCGTTTTCAAGAAATATCTTAAACTGTGTGCCTTATTCGTTTTAATTTCTAGAATAATATGAAAAGTTATCATAATTTTTTATATGAAAAAGATACTTCACTTTTCTTACTTTTCTTAAATATAATTTTTCATTAATTTTTTTTTATTATATATGCTTTGCTATTTAACAAATATAAGCTATCATTTTTTTTTAAAAAAATTCAATAACATACTAATTAATATAAGAGTTCATAAAACAAAAATGTATGATTTCAGTCGTATTAATTAATTTCTTTTCAATATGTATGAGAATATAAATGTCTCTCTCTTTTTTGAACTGAAATTAGTAAGCAAGTAAAAGGGTCAGATTTTAGATGCAATATGTCCTACATCAATAGGAAGTAATAAATTTTGTTTTAAAAAAATTAAAATATAAATAAAATTAAAATTAAAAAAAAGTTATTTTTATTAATAATTTAAAAAATCTGTTGAAATAAAATAAATTATATTTTATTAAATATATGGAAGGTCTTGAACTTAGAACATCTCTAATATACTCTTTATTTGAGCTCTTTTTTTTTATTTAAAAAAATGAATTCGTAAAAATGGTTTCCAATAGATTTATTATTTTTAAAATATAGAGAAAATAGTAAATTTGACTTTTACATCTAGATGACCAAATTTCACTTCTTATTTTACAAGTCATTTAAAACATACTAACTTTTTATACAAATTCTATTTTTTTATTGGTAAAATAATTTTTTTTATAAATATTAATTTACAAGAGATAAAATAAAATGAAAAGTAAAAATATAAAATATCTATTGAACTCATGGTTATCAAAATCGGACCGATATGATCGGTTCAACCGAAAATCAAAACTCAAACCAGTTGATTTTGACTAAGAGAACCAGAGGATTTTAGATTGCCCTAAGAATCGGTGAACCGATTAATCCGGCCGAGTTTGATCAATTTTTCTGGTTTGGTAAATTGGAAATTCACTAAAAAATATTACTTTTGCATAAGGAAGGAGTTGAACTCATATCTTTAAAAGTAATTTTTAAATTTTTACTATTAGACCACTTGTGATATATGGTTAAAAATATATTTTTTTAATATTAGTTTCATTTACAAATTATATTATTGAAAAGAGATTTATATATAATTAATATTTAGTTTTTTTATATTTTTATTATAAAAATAAAAATATGATAAATAAAAAATTCTTGAAATTATTTGATATCTTTGAATTATAAATATTTATTATTAATATATGACTATGTATTATATTATGAATAACTTAATATATAACTATGCATTAATTTAATTTTTCATAAAAGTATTAAAATTATTTAAAAATATATATATATATTTAATAAATTTGAATTTACATATTTATTGTAACATCACCTACCCCACTCAAGAACAATAAGGTAAACGAGTGATGTTGACTTATCTGTATTTACCCTATTACCTTATGAAAACTATAATATTTTTTTTTTTCATTTTATTATTGCTACTATTATTATATTTTTTTTATATATTAAAATTCTTTCATGCATTTGATTTAAAATTTTCACGTCTCGAATTTCATAACCTGTATCTTTATTTGCGCATATATATATATATATATAAGTCCACTTTTCATACCTCATTACAAACTACATAGAAATAAAACTTTAATTTTATATTGGAACGATTTTTCTAAAAATATACCAAAACAAATTTTGAGGTTTTAGCTACTACTAAATGGATTCCCGACTTCTTCTGATAGCTAACTAACTTTTTAAAATCTTCCGAACATGCGCAAAGGAAATTCATTCGCGCTAAACTACTAGTTTAGTGTTGATTCATAAGATAAAAATCATACATACGATACATTTATAAATTACATACATACCACAATATAATATCAATATTATAAACAATATTTCACATGTATTTACAAATTAAATATATCATGTATTTGAACTTGTAAAAATACAATTTCATTCTTTCATTATCTTTATTTATATCATTTTCTTTTTTTTTTATTAATTTTAGTCAAGCCCCTATCATTTGCGTCTGAACTCGTTAATAGGAATATATAAATTTTTATTCTCGACCTTTTATAGTATTGTCATTCTCGGCTTTTTTATTCATTACCATTACCGGCATTTATTTATTTGTCATTACCAACCTTTTATAAGTATTGTCATTGCCAGTATTTTTTTTGATATTATCATTTCCGGCTTTTATTATTTTTATAGCGTACATTTCTTGTTCTCTTTATTGGCATGTCAATCTATTCTCTATTCTAGTTCAAGGCTAGGTGTGTTCGGATCTCGACATAATTATTACAATCTCCAGATTATTGACATTATATGTACATTTATGAATATAGGATGTCTATATGTACAATTGAATATCAAATAATCAACAATTACTTTATATATATATATATAAAATACCACAAAACAAACTTTTTTATATATGGCAGATTCAGGCCCTAGACTTGTGATCCAATTTTGGCCCATTTTTACTCAGAATTTGGCTTTGTAACCTTCTAGGATTTTATGTCTTATTGTCTTAGCTTTAAAATTCAATAAAAATTACCTTAATCCAAGTTTTTTTTGCTAAAAGTTAGGGTCAAAATAGCGGATAGTATTCCAACACTTTTTACCTAATATTTTCATAGTACTCTTATGTTTGAGCTTTTGTGACTGAATTTTGATCTAAATGCAAGCTGTATTTCAATTCATTATCTTCATAATATTTTTAGAATTATGTCTTAGCTATCATTTTCAATTGGTTTCAGGACAATCCAACATATATAGACTAAGTTATGGTCAATTTAATCAGAACTGTTACAATGCAAGTGCAATAAGGCACTTGTAGGATTCATTGCAAATTAATTATTTCTATGACCTAGTTCATTCATGTCATACTTAAAGTTTGTAGATCACATCATCATACATAAAACTCAATATTTCACAATAATTTACCATAAAATTATATTGGCAACCATTTTTCACATAAAGCATTTTCCAAATCACATGCAAAGCATATATTTCATACACATTCACAATTTATGGCATGTAAGATTTTTATCCAAAAAGCACTTACAAAATCAGCCTATAGTCATTCTCTTTTCCTTTCTTTCTTCCTCTTGTTAAGTAACATTTTCTTTACCTTTGTTCACCTCTTGGTGGCTACTTGTTTGGCCTTAATAAAAGAAAAAATATATCACTAAATGACACATTCATTCAAAATTTATGCATAAACATTAAGCAATAGTTCTAATGTTCTTCTACCATTTTCTATTACTTCATTTCCTCATCTATTTTCCTTATTCAAATTCATATTAGTCATTTCATTTCCTCTATTTAGGACAACCAAAACAGCACCATACATTCTAAATTTTTTTTTTTTTATAATATTCAACTAGTCATATATTCAACATCAACACTTCTATGATCTTCCCAAACATATCCCCATCATCGGGCAGCTCATTCCTCTTCATTTTAAGTTATGTTTCATTAGTTTACAAGTCACAAAATCAACTTCTATAGTCATCTAAATTAAATTCCAACTCAATCCTACATTTCTTTCTTTTCCAATACACTTTCAACACAAGTTCACAACTTCAAGCAAAACCTTAATCTAATACTTCCAACCATACCAATCAACAACAAGAAGTTCAAATACATGTAATAAAGTTGGACTTGAGAAAAAAAAAACTCACATTAATGATTATCCAAATGTGGCCAAATCATCACTTCATTCTCTTCCTTTTTCTCTTATGGTAGAATCTCCTTAATTTCTTGGTTTTTCTATCTAAATTATTTTCTTCCACTCTTTAAGAAGTTTAATTGAGTTACAAATGGAGGATTAGGGTTATTTGGAGGAAAGGGGACAACAATAAGGGAGAAAAAGAAGAGATGGTATATTTTGTGACATAAAGCCTCATTTTTTTAATTTTATACTTAGATTTATTAGTTTTTTTTATTAACGTGCTTTGCACGTAATTATTGTAAATTGAACTCATTATTAAGTTAGTTTTGTATTTATATTTAATTTTTATATCATACAATATATAAAAAAATCACGCCAAATTATTTAGCCTATTAATTATCTTGCCCATTATGGTTGTTAGTTTATTTACTATATACAAATTATCTTATTTATTATATTTTTTATCGTATATTTCTAATATTTTCTATTAAATTATTATTTTTTAATATTAGTTATCTTTTTTTAATTGACGTGTCTTGCACGTAATTATAAGATATTAGATTTGTCATTAATCACCATTAGATTTTTGTATAATTTTTTTTTATTAATTTGTTTTATCTTATTATGGTATTTTATTTATAATGGATTATAATAGTATATATTTATCAAATTACTAATTTGTTTATTATTAAAAGTTATATATAAAATAGAGGTAATAAATACTTTAGGTTATTGTAATAATAAATTATGTATGGTAAATTATGATGATAAATTTATAGGTTTATTAATTAGAATTTGATTATCCATCGTTCTAAACTTAATTGTTCATCATTTTGAGGTTAATTGTTTATTATTTTAAACTTGATTATTCATCGCATGTAAATTTAATGTTTATATTTTGATTGTACATCATTTTGAATATGATTGTTTATTATTTTGAACTTGGTTGTTTATTACGTATTCATTACTTATAACACATTTTTTATTACTTATTAAGTTATTTAATTATTTATTAATATTTAAGATAATTAATTTAATAAGTAACAAATTTAATTTAATTTTTTATTAATTTATTTCATCTTATTATGATATTTTATTCATAGTGAATTATAAAAATGCATGTTTATTTGAAATTCTATCAATTTATCCATTATTAAGAGTTATATATAAAATATAAGTAGTAAGTACTTTACGATTTTAATAATAATAAATTGTGTATAGTAAATTATGGTGATGAATTTATAAATTTTTTTATTAAAATTTGATTGTTTATCATTTTGAACTTTATTATTAATCATTATGAATTTGATTATTCATCGTTTTGAACTTGATTGTTAATCGCATATTCATCACTTATAGATTTAATATTTATATTTTAATTGTACATCATTTTGAACTGTATGACTTTCAGTATACCTGTTTTGAATGAGTTGGGCTTTTAAATCATCAAAATGGGCTACCAAAGAAACTGTGAATAAGTTTGGAGTTGAGGTGTAAAGAAGGAACCATTTTCTTAATCTGAGGCCCTGACTTTCAATGGACAATTTAGGAAGTTGGCTGATAACATTGAACCCAATTAAAATATCCTTTTTGGGTAAGGCTGAGCCCAATACATGAGTCCAAACATAACAGTTGGGTAGGAACTGGATTTTTATAGGTTTGACAGTAGTAAGATCTGTGGAGAAATAATCTCTATTAGCAGCTTTGAAAAGCTGAGTATGAGCTTTCCAGAAGTGGTCCGGAAAGAGTTTTGGATTGGCTATTGTCCTGTAAGCCTCAATGTCAATGAAAGCAATGGCTTTGATGGGCTTATCATATTTACTGGTGAAAAGTTAAACAGAGCAGGAAGGAATGGGCTGTCTTTTAGATTTATGGGAAAACGATCCAATTAGGTCTGCTGGATCGGGCTCAATTTGAAGGCTTTTTTCTGTATCAGAATCACTATCTTCATTTTTTATTCCAATGAAAGAATCATGAGATACTTCATTTTCTTCAGAAAATAGGGATTCGATATCTGCTTCTTCAAGATCCAGATCATAAGCATTATGGATCTGTTGGATAAGTTAGATTGCTTGTTTAGGCCGATTTGGACATTGTTTTGCAAAATGTCCCTTCTTTCCACAAAGATAGCATCGATCTGTTCTCTTATGCCTTTTCTGCTTTCTTTTGAAGAACTTGAACTTCTTTTTCTTTCTGTATGGATAAGAGGATGAAGACTGTTTGTACTTTTTATAATGCATCTTTTTTTTGCAATGCTTACAATTACAGTCTTTTATATCTACATATTTTATATTGAGATCTAGCATTTTACATAAGTAATCCATTTCTTTCTTATTGCTCTAAAGAAGAGCTTCTTTTATCTGCTTTCTAGCTGAACATAATTCTTCAAGAACCATAAGCATCTTCTGATAAACTTGAGCCAGAGTCAAATCTCTTAGATCGATTCCATGCTTGCGAAAATACTTAAGAGTTGCATCTCCCAATTCTTCTGGAACGGAGGAGATAAATTGTTGCTTCAGATTGACATCTCCTACACCTAGTTGATAGTATCTATTGCAAACTCTTTGGTAATGTGTATCCAGGTTTTTTCTCTTTAAAGAATAACATTTGAGTTGGAAAAACTCCATTTGTACTGTTTCTATAAGATCAACAGAGCTGCCAACAAATTCATTCTCAACATACCACAGAGCATTGACAAGAGAAGGAATTTGGTGAAACTGCATCTTATTGTATTCAGGAAGTCTCAACCGCCATTCTTTCAAACTACCTACAAATCGAGTGGTAAACTCTTGCAGAATTTCCTGAATAGGAACTCCAGCCTGTTGTTTGGTTTCTAGCCATGCTAGTATTTCTAGTAAGCGATTTCTCCTTTGCTAATGAGGAACGTCATCCACAGTAAACCACGGACCATTTACAGGCTTAGCTTTATTCTCCTGAGGAGTATGAACTGTAGGACTTGTTGTTGTATGATCCCCAGCTTCATCTTCTGAAGGTTCCGAAAAGAAGGCCTCTTTGGGATTTGCTACTATAGAGAATTCGGAAGAAGCTGGAGGGGTCTGATCAGGTGGTCCTGCCATTTTTATAGAATGAGCTGTAGTAACTGACTCAGCCGTGCTGGCAAATAAAGAAATAGCTTCAGAATAGGGTTCTAAAGATAATTCTGTATCAGACTCAATGGTTGTGTTGGAAGTTGTATAGATTTCATTCGTAAGTGTTCCAACCCATTATGGACCCGATCTGAATTCTTCGTCTCTCTACCTTTCAAGCAGAATGAAGATATCAATCCAACAAAGGCAACTCATTCTGGTATGAGTCCTGAAGATCAAAGTCTAGCAGTTTAAGAATGTTCCCAACTAATGCAACAAGGATTGATTGAACCAACTAACTCAGATTGGGCCTGTCAAGCCTTTTATGTCAACAAAAGGTCGGAACAAGTTCGAGGGAAAAAACGGCTTGTAATTGATTATAAGCCCTTGAATTATTTTCTCAAAGATGACAAGTTCCTGTGACAAAGATATCTTCTCTAATGACATTCCTCAAGGACGCCAAGATCTTCTCCAAGTTCAATCTCAAGTCTGGTTTTTGGCAACTAGGCATAAAGAAGGAAGAAAGACACAAGACGACCTTCTGTATTTCAAATCACCACTACCAGTGGACAGTAATGCTATTTGGGTTAAAAATGGCCCTTTCACTCTTCCAGAAGGCAATGACACATATCTATGAACCAATCTTATCTTCTGCTTTGGTGTACATTGATGATATCCTCTTATTTTCCAAAGATGAGATAGCACATCGCCAACTTTTGCAAAAGTTTATGGATCTTACTATTCAGAATGGGATTATGTTGTCTGAAAAGAAGATGATTATTGGCAGAAAAGAAATAGACTTTCTTGGCATGACCTTTAAAAATGGAAAATATCAGCCATGTCCTCATATAAGACAAAAATTGTTACAATTCTCAGATGATGATCTGTCAGTAAAGAAAATTCTCCAATTCCTTGGTATAGTCAATTATGCTAGGAATTTTATTTCTCAGTGCACTCAGCATACTTATCATTTGCAATAGTTACTAAAAAAGAATTCACCACCATGGACAAATGTGTAGAGCAAAGCTGTAAAGGAATTGAAAGAGATCTGTTCAAATCTCTCACCTTTACACATACCCACAAGTGGACAAAGGATAATTCAGACTGATGCTAGTGACGAATATTGGAGGGGCCATCTTGTTAGAAGAAAAAGAGGGAATAAGACAAATCTGTGCTTATGCCAGTGGCAAGTTCAAGGAATCTGAATGTCAATACCATTCAACTTTCAAAAAAATCTTAGCAGTGAAGAATGGTATCAAGAAATTTGAATTCCATCTAATTGGCCATGAATTCCTTGTGTTTATGGATTGTTCTTCTTTCTCGAAAATTCTTGAGTTTAAAGAAAAATAGGTCCCACATGCACAGTTATTAAGGTGGAGTGAATGGTTCTCCAAATACTCCTTCTTAGTTCAGCATATAAAAGGAGATCAGAACTTAATTCTTGATTTACTATCAAGGCCTATTGGAATATCTAAGCCTTTGCAATTAAAAACATCAGTTCAAACCATTCCTTTGATATTTATGGCTTCTCCTCCACCATCCTCTACAATTGATCAAAAATTCTCTCCTAGATGGACTTTCATCAAAGCCATGTCCCATGAACAACAAACCCAGAAGATGGTTGATGCTCAACTTGGTGCTATCAGAGCTCATGGAAAGACATATATCTTTCTAGAAGTATTTCACCGTCAAGTTCCTTTCATGGAGATATTCAAAATTCCAGTCTCTAGAACTTTGCCTGATGAATCTCTCCATATGATATGGTACTTATGTGCAAAAAATTATATGGCTTTTGAGTTTGCTCCTTTACTGTGGTATAATGCTTTAGCCATCCAGACATTGCCTAACAATGCCAAAAAGTTCATAACTTGGTTTCGACCATTAAGAATATGGAAACAATTTTTTTTTAAGACATTACATGAAAACTGGAGTATTGATATCCCTACTAGAGAAATTCATACCATCATCATCCTCAAATGGTCTGAATACTATTATGTCATGGAAAGTTATCAGACTTTCCCATACTCCTTATGGAAGAACTGTGATCAGTATCCTACAAAAGTTAAGGAACTTCAAAATACATGGTCGCCAAAAATGCCTACATTCCCAAGTCTATCTGGCCCAACTATGAAGATGGTGCTCCCTGGGAAGAGATACTCCTGAATATCAGAGGCAACTGGATACTGCAAGATCGGCCACCTATAATAATGAAGCAAGACCATCCCATATACCGATAAAGTCTTCCTTCCTAGAAGTGCCTTCTCCCAACACTGGACTATATGGAATAGTCAAGCCTCATTCTACTCAGAAGACAGTATCTACTTTTGGTAACTTAGATGATAGCAATGACAACATGAACCTATCCCCTAACTATGAGTGTATCAGAAAGGACTGAAGAATCTTTTACTTTATTAAAGGTTTGTACTGTTTGTCAGTTTCCTTTATGTAGTGGGAACCTTATCGTTATTGTCAGTTTGTAATAATTATAGAGTGTGTAACCTCTCCTATATAAGGGGAGTTGATTTCAGTTTGTAATCAAGCAAGTGTGAAGCAATAAAATCCTTTCTGAGTTTCCTTTCAATATGAGTTTCTAAACTTCTCTCTTTTCTTTGGTCTAAGATCTAAAACCTCCATATCCCTTATTTTTCTAAGTAATCATTCAAGCACTCATATGATTTCTGAACTTCTATTATGCGAAGATCATTTGAAAAAGGATGAAGCCTAGATAGCTTTTGTCAACAGGAAGACTATTTGAAAAGGAATGAAAATAGGCTAGGTGGTCGCTCCAAGTAGTTCAAGTAAGAGATGTTTATGTGGTGCTAAAAGTGCCTCGGGTTGGAAGCATTCAAGTACTTATCTGTGCTGGTGACACTGTCTTCGCTAGAAAAAGGGCAATTATGGTATCAGAGCCTCATTCGGATTACGGTGAGAATTATTGTATATGGTTACGTTTAGATGAATGACCAAAGAAGTATTTAATACTCATGGACACAAACTCTTTCAATATTTTTTCTGCTCCAATCTCTCTTTCCCCTCTTTTTCTTTCAAAACTACCTTTAGTAGCAAAATAGATTTCCTTTATGAACTTCACCACATTCCAGATGAAAAGAAAATAACCATTACTAAGATTCCTTTTCTCAGTCCTTATGATGCCTATAACAGAGCAAAAACTACATGGAAGACTCACTTCAAGTCCCTTGTTTAAAAGCCTAACAAATCTGTCAAGGAGTATGTTCAATCATCCTTTTTTGATCACTACATAATTAAAGCCGCAGGAGAAGAACAATTTGTCTTTCTAGAAATTCCCCCTGAATTTCTACCTATGTGGAAAAAGGAAGGTTTCTCTCACCTTCACTTTGGTGGAATCAGGCTTGCTCTTTCCTATCACGAAAGGAAAGGATTACCAGTCTTTGCTCAATTGGATTTATTAGATACCAGATATCTCCAGTATCAATATGCGGTAATCGGTATTGTTGAGACCTCTCTGAATGCTGGGATAGTCCTGTTCACATTCTATCCCAATTTCAATTTGTCCCTTGAAGATCCTCATGTGCTTTCAGCACTAAAGGTCCAAGTTCAGATCACTGGTGCTCCACAAGTGACGTTAGCCACAACTGCTACTCTCCATTACCAACTGATTTACAGAGTCCAGAATCATGCTATGGATCTCTCACCTACCTGTGTACATATCCTAAGGCAAATCTCCAAAGATTAATTGGTGAAGTTGTTACCAGACACATGGGTAACCAACTATGAAAAAATTCATAACACATCTCAGCCAGTTCAGAATATAGAGTCTTGTTTTGTGAAGAAAGCTGATGGAACTGTTGAAACAAAATTCATCAAAAACACTGAAGCCAATTCTAGCACTTCAATGTTTGCAACACAGTTCATGATTCAGCCAGTCGAAATTGAAGAAGATTTGCAAATCACTGCTTTTGATACTAATGGTAAACCCTGCTATTCTATGTACCAAGGAGAGCATAAGGTGTTAGACATAAATTGTCAATGTGAAGACTGTCTATTTGACTCCCATTATGAAGAATATGAAGATTCTCCTAGAAAGCAAAAGAAGAAGAAGAAAAAGCCTCATCTAGGTTCTGACAGGATAATGAAAAGAAGATTGGATGATCTTGATCCTTCTATTGGCCTACTGGGACAATCTAGTGGAAAATATGACTACATAGTCAATTACTCTAAAGCAATGTCTTTCAGAGCGAAAATGCCAACACCACCTCACCCTGATTGGGATGACTATCCTCAGAAGCCTCCTTAGCTCCCAAAGCCTCTAGCTCATGCTCCTCCTCTTCCAGTTTACAATAAGGGTCTAAAATGGCTTAAGAAAAATGAGCCACAATAGATTCCAAAGGCAAATCCTCTTCCTCAACCAATGCTAGTTCCTTCCGTCTGTATGTTTCAGCCAACTGAAGATGATTTCCCTACACTACAAGAAAGCATGACAGACCCAGTTAAGAACATCAAGAAAACTCCTTACATACGATCTCCTGGACCTAATGCTCAAGGAAGACCTCGAGAAATTTCAATTGGAGAATCAGTGCTAAATTGGCAAATAGAGAATGCTTTGGTGCAGAATTCCACTTTGCGAAGGCTTGAAATAAAGGTGGATAGAGTTTCAACCAAAGTAAATCTCGTCAAAGTTCTCTATGATGAATTAGTTTAATTTCTAACAAGAGTTCATGCTTAAACTTCAGAGGCAGATTATGGCTCTTCATAATGAATTGATGCACATGATCAGAACTCAGATTTCTAGTCCACAGCTACAACAAAAACAGGAGGAAATAATTAGGCTAAAACAACAATTGTCTTAAGTGGAAAAAGATTTGTAGGTCAAAACTCTATTTTACCCTTTTGCCTTCATAAGTACCTTACCCTTACTAGAAACCACTATCTCTTTCACTCTCATTAATCCTACTGTTGACCCTATTTTGCTCCAGCATGAAAATTTCCAAAAGATACTTCGTGCTCAGCTTCGTAAACCAAAAACTCCCAAAAAGAAGCAGACCACTTCTGCTCCTCTAAAGCCTACTCAAACTACAACTTCCTCTAGTACACCTATTCACAGACCTGGAAAAGAACCTGAATCACAGCCTACTAGTCACTTTTCGCAGGATTCTTAAGATCCTTTCCAATATCTGGTTCAAGATCCTTCTGAAGAAAAATCAGATACCCAAAATCACCTTGGAAGTTCCACCTCAAAAGATGTTTATACAATGAGATCCCACATCGAAACCATCACAATGATCTATAGTGTTTATATGGGTCTGGGGTCCCTCCCCCTAATAGCTAGCTTTTGGGGTGGACCAAAGGCTCTGAGCCTATATGGGCATAATTGGTATTAGAGCCATGGTGTCCGGTCCGTAAGTGATGTGGCATGCGGAGCGTCGTGGAGATCCCACATCGGAACTATCACAATGATCTGTGGTGCTTATATGGGTCTGAGGTCTCTCCCCTTAACAGCTAGCTTTTGGGGTGGACCAAGGGCTCTGCGCCTATATTGGCCTAATCATCATTTTAAACTTAATTGTTTATTGTAGCATGTCCATCCCTTATAGATTTAATATTTATATTTTAATTGTACATCATTTTGAATATAATTGTTCATCGTCTTGAACATGATTGTTCACCATTTTAAACTTGATTGTTCGTTGTATGTTCATTACTTATAACATATTTTTATTATTTTGTATTACTTATTAAGTTATTTAATTATTTTATTACTCATTAATATTTAAGTTAATTAATTTAATAAATAATAAAATAAATAAAATAAAATATTTTGATTAATGGATTGTCAAACTATTCACTAATAATTAAATTATTAAATGAAAAAATTAAATCAATTAATTAATATAATCAAATTGGCATGCTTGTACTTGATTATTAAATATTGGATTTGTCATTAATTATTATTTAATTTTTAAATAATGTTTTCATTTTTTTATTAATTTGTTTCATTTTATTATGATATTTTATTCATAGTAAATTATAGAAGTGCATGTTATATTGTAATAAAATAAAATTTGTATTTCATTAATTTTATTTACTTTTAATTACCATATAATTAAATGACATATAATTTAAATATTAATTGTTATTAATTATATTTGATTCTTATAATTTATATAAAAGTAAATTATTTATACTATGTAAATAAATTTTAAAAACTTAACTTATTTTATATATGATTAAAATAAATTAATTATTAAACTATATAAAAATTATTAAAAAATTATAATTTTTTAAATAACTTATAAGAATTGTACTATGTATTTTGAAATTTATATTATATGTTATGTGCATAGTTGTAACTTAGTTTACAATTATTATTATATTTTGAATGACAATATGTTATTATTATTTTTGTACTGTGCTTTCATAATATTTTTTTATTAAATTAATTTTTTATTCTTTTTAAATTTGGATGTCCCTCTTATTCCCACTTTTGTATGTAGTATGATGATATGATATTATAATTTTTTATTAATGTGTCTTGTACATAATTATTAGATATTAAATTCGTATTATAACTCATATGAAAATTACTAATTTATCTATTACTAAGAATCATATATAAAATAGAGGTAGTATATAAGTATTTTACAATTATTTTGTATGTCTCTCTATTCATAATCATTCATGCGCATAATTTTTAATAATAATAATAATTTTATCCAATAAATTAATTTTAATTACTTTTAATTATCATGTAATTAAGTTACATTTAATTTAAATATTAATGTTTGTTAATTATATTTAATTCTTATATTTTAATATAAAAGAAAATTATATTTTACTATCCATGTAAATTTTAAAAACTTAACTTGTTATGTATATAATTAAAAAAATTAATTATTGAATTAAATTTCTAATATTTTTTTATTCTAATCTTGCAAAACTTCTCCTTTAAACGTTTTCCCACTTAATTATAGACATAATTTTACTTACTTTTAATTATCATGTAATTAAATTATATATAATTTATATATTAATTGTTATTAATTATATTTGATTCTTATAATTTATATAAAAGTAAATTATATTATACTATGTAAATAAATTTTAAAAGCTTAACTCATTTTGTATATTATGAAAATAAATTAATTATTAAACTATATAAAAATTATTAAGAAATTATAATTTCTTAAATAACTTATAAGAATTATACTTAATATTTTGAAATTTATATTATATATTACGTGTATCGTTGTAATTTAGTTTACCGTTATTGTTATATTTTGAATGACAATATGCTATTGTTATTTTTTTTACTATGCTTTCATAATATTTTTTTATTAAAGTAATTTTTTATTCTTTTTAAATTTGTGTGTCTCTCATATTCCCACTTTTATATATAGTATGATAATATGATATTATAATTTTTCATTAACATACCTTGTACGTAATTATTAGATATTGAATTCGTATTATAATTCATATAAAGTTTACTAATTTGTCCATTATTAAGAATTATATATAAAATGGAGGTAATATATAAGTATTTTACAATCATTTTATATGTCCCTATATTCCTAATCATCCACACGCGTTATTTTTAATAATAATAATAATTTTATCTAGTAAATTAATTTTAGTTACTTTTAATTATCATATAATTAAGTTACATTTAATTTAAATATTAATGTTTGTTAATTATATTTGATTCTTATATTTTAATGTAAAAGAAAATTATGTTTTACTATACATGTAAATTTTAAAAATTTAACTTGTTATGTATATCATTAAAAAAAATTAATTATTGAATTATATTTCTAATATTTTTTTATTTTAATATTGCAAAACTTCTCTTTTGAGCATTCTGCTACTTAATTATAAACATGGATAAGGACATAACTAAGATAAAATATAAGGAGGAGCCAACAATAATCATATTACAAATGATCTAATATTTATTATATATAATAATAATAATAATAATAATAATAATAATAAAAGTTAGATATATTATATAACTCTAAATATATTAAATATTAATTCTTCAATGTTAGTTCTTTGGACATTATATTAAAAATTGGATTAAATGTTATAATTTTATTTATAATTATCACTTATTTGTAATTCATAAATTAAAAATAATTATATAAAATTTAAATAATAATATTCACGGAACTTAAAAAACTGTTGGACGTTAAATTAAAAATCGGATTAAATGTTGGAGTATTATTTATAATTATCACTTATTTGTAATTAAAAATAATAATATTAATTTTCATTAATAATATTCACGGAATGTAAAAAAAAAAATAATGTTGGACAATAATAGTTTTTTATTAATTTATTTTTCTAATATTAGTTATATGATTTTTTATATATAAAATATAGTTATCAAGTTATATATAAAATATAGTTATCTAGTCCTAATAGAACTAAACTTCTAATTAATGAATTATTAATATTATTTACTAATAAATTCAATTAGTAAATGACAAAATTAATCCAATTAAATAATACAATCTGGTTGGCTTTTTAGTAATTTTGTATGTCCCCCAACTCCTACTTTTGTGTTTAGTATGATAATTAAATACCTGAAAGTATAGGTGGCAAATAAATCGGGTTGAACGGATTTAAATTCAAGTCATTTTGGATTTAATTGGATCATTTTTAAATCATCTTTGGTGGGTCAAATTTAATGTATCAACAGATAATTACAGAGAGATTAATAACTAATTCAAAACAAGTAGAGATCGAGAAGCATTCTTTATATGAGAACGCAACACTTTCCTTTCAACACTTGCTCTATGATTGGTTCACATTATTAAAAATATATATATACAATAAACCGAACCGAATCGAATCGAATATTAAGCAAGTATTTGATTGACTGCAGGTTTAGTATATCCAGAAAACATTCCAGTATCAATTCTGCATATAGAGGAACTCAAACCAGCAGAGGATGTTGAATCATCAGAGTTATACCCAGATTATAACTACACTTCAGTTGATCCTCTCCTTAATTTGGGTTTGGCTAGCCCTCCTTTTCCCAAATCATCCTCATTCGCTTGAATTTTCTTATTTTCAGATCAACTGGCTTCCTCTTTAATTAATACTGTGCTTAAAATAAAAGCCTACTCTTGGCTCTAGAGATTGCTTCTGCTTCGTTGTTAGGATCACTTAATTTATGTTAATAATTAAATTGTGATGTATTCAATTACTTCTTTACTTTGTATCATAGTTATTAAATATGACACGCCCAATGCACTAGAAAAGACAATAAACTACGGATTTGAAGTTCAACCGGAATTAAACCGATCTATATGAAACTTTTTTTAAAAATATATAATATTATTTAGCTCGTCTCATTCACAATAAAATATAATTTATATAAGACATATTTCGTACACAATAGTATATTCAAAAAGAGTAATATTCATAATTGAATAAATTAAAATATAATCACATATATCCAACATAAAAATAGAACAAATTTAATATTAAAATTCCATATTTTATGCTTAAGTTTTATCAACATTAGTTTCATTTCTTGATTAATAATTAATAATTTATCTGAAATAATTTATTAAAAATTAATATTTATGATTAATAATAACTTATAGGAGAAAATTAATAAATAACAAGAATGAAAACTTATTATATTGAAAATTTTTATATTTTCTTCTTTCCATTCTTTATTTTTCTAAAAAAAAAAATATTCTTGTAGGAAAAGTTAAGATTCATTGTCTAAGCTAAAAATAGTGACGATAGCTCTTTGAAATAGGTGCAAGTTGTGACCAAACAGAATTGACATTGGTTAAAAGGGAAAAAAAAAAAAAACATATATATCTAGAAACCATTTGTGGAAACGTGTGCTCACACTCCAACTCAAAATTCTTTCAACCTCCCCAGTGCTTTAGCTTCTCTGTGGGAAAATTCACTGCTATTACCGTTGCTATGTGAATGACTCCAAAGAACAATTCCATTCTCTCCCGATTCCACCCTTCAATCCCATGTTTCTTTCTGCAAAAATTCCTCATTAAGGCTATGATTATGGGTGAAAGATTTATATAAGATCTGGTCATTTTCTTTTATGATAATTATTCAAGTAACTTGGTTCTGATCTGAGCTTTTTTTTTTTCATTTTCTTTGGAGAAGTTCTGATTGGAAAAAACCAGATCGGATTGACCTGTTCGCGGTTAATCCGGCCGGATTACCTGTTTTTCCTTCGATCCATTTATTTCTGGAATTCTAAACTCCAAACCGTCCAGCATAATGATCGGTTTTCAATCGAAATAATCAGACTGGACCGTTTTTTATAACATTACTTAGTATAACAACTATTTTTAATTAATTTTTATTTTTCTCTTAATGTATAATGGCTCCGACTCAGGTGTTAATGAATAACATATCAAATCACACTATTTAATAGTAAATTCAAAATATTACTAATAGTTCAACCTCGTCTTATAAACCTCTCTTCTTTCACATTCATATTTGTGGGATTTTCCAGACTTTGGCTAAAAATATCATAAAATGCATATTAATGACAAAAAAGGTATATTGGCAACATACAAATAAAATATACAAAAATTATTAGAATAAATTACTAGGAAATATGTTAGTCTTTTTATTTTTAAAAATACATTATAAAGTTTTTTAGATTTATTTTAATACGTTATTCATCCTTTCTATTTATTTTTATCGTTACATATAAATAAAACATTAAATTTATCATTCTTTTTTATCTTAAAAAAAAATAGGAATTTGGACACAAACCTATAATTTTATAAGAGAATTTCAAGTTTTATCTCTGTAACTATAAATTTCCCCAATATCAATTGAAGATAATTTATTTTCTATTTTCCTCTCTTTTTCTCCCCTCTCTCTCCTTCTTCCTACACTACTACAAACTCTGTTCATCACCCAAACGACCTTCAATTATCACGAAATTTGAACTACAACTAATTTTTCATCTCCTTATCACTCTTATGACATTAATTTTTTCAAAGTCCTACTAGATTTGCTAGATTGGCGAGGAGAAAATCGCGCGTCTAGTTCTCCTATTTTTCGGCTTCTTTTTTCAAATATAATATTGAAAATTAACTCAAATGGTCAAGAAACCTTATAATAGACAATTTGAGCTCCAAGAACTACCGTTTAAAGCCTGATTGGAAAATGAAAAATTGCATGTTCGGCCTACCCTCTCCGGTTTTCCTATTTTTCGACTTTCTTTCTCAAACCTAACACCGAAAATGGACTTAGAGTCAAAAAAACTTGAGCTGGGTAGTTTGAACTCTGAAAACTACTATTTGAGGGCTAATTGAGAAACGAAAAATTATGCATCATGGTTGCACTCTCCGATTTTCTTATTTTTCAACTTTCTTTTGCAATTTTAACATTAGAAATTGATTCAGATAGTCAAAAAAATCTTGGATTGGGTAGTTTGGACTTCGAGAATCACTGTTTTGAGGATTGATTGGGGACAATTTCTTCACTAATTGTATATATAACCTAATATAGCTAACATATAATGTTTTTTTACTGAGATAAATTCAAAATTGCAGCATTTGTTCTTGGTTATATGTATATTATATGTGTAGATAGAAACATCTCATATATATATGCAACATATTGCATACATATAACACACGGTTTGTTTTATTAAATAATTAAAAACTCTATAATTTTCTCAACGGACACATGTTCACCTATTTCATAGATAAACAAATACTTTTTTTTTTGTTGTCCTTTTATCATTGTTTTAATCAGTTATTTGCAACATATGACTAATATATGTAAGGTATATATAATTAAGTGATGTTGAATTAATATATAAAATTAATTGAATTCAAACTACACTTAAAAAATATTAATTAAAGAGAAATTATATGGAGTAATTTGTATAATTTACACAATTAATAATTCTGAAGTCCTCTAAATTAAAAAATAAAAAAAGATGCACATAAATCTATGTGAGGACATGACTACATGAATGAATCTTGAAAAAATACAAATAACATTCATGTAGCCATGTGAAGCTCTAGAAAACATAAAAGTAGAATTTTAGTGTAGAGATTATTACTATTCTACATACTAAATTGGTATCTACACTATTCAAGTGGGCAAATGGCAGTGTTTTTTTTTTCAAAATTTTCAATCATTCCCATATACAAAGTGGAACCTTCTTGATCAGTTTCCTTTTGCAAATTTTTTCAGATTCGTTAATTTCTTTATTTCTTTCTCTATATCCCGTACTATGCTCTTAACATACAATGAAGAAAAATAAAAAACCTCAATTGATGTTGCAAATTATAACTAGATTTCATATACATACTTAACTTATATCATTAAGGAATTCAAAACATTTTCTATCAAAAGGAAAAAAGAACTCAAAAAGTTTAAAATTCCAAAGACATAACAAGGGTCTTAACCCATAATGCCAAAAGCTGGTTGTAAGAGCCAGTGTTATTAAATCTGACCGGTCTGGCTGATTCAACTGAGAATCAGTCACTAAGCCGATCGTGTCACTAGAATGGTCGTTTTTTACCTGAACCAAGCACTAGGCCGGTCGATTTTTACCTTTTAACTGGATATGTTAGACCGGCTCGAAAACCAATGAACCGATCAATTGACCCGTGAACCAGTCAATCTGGTACGGTTTTCTTATGTCAAACGTGTTAGAAAACAATGATGAAAATTAATCAAGTGATGAAATTGAACCGGGTTTCGAACACGGTACGTTATGTAGAGCATCTCCTTATTTTGCCAATAAGCTGCATGGTTTATTTTGCTTCTGCCCGACAATATTTTTATATAAAATTACTTGTATTTTTAACTTTGCCAATATCAATATCATTAAGATATATATAGTTGAAAATTTTGATTTTTTTTTTTGAAACATTATTATTATATCATCTATGGAGATACTATTTTAATTTTAAAAATATAAGTATACAAAATAAATGAATGTATTTAGAGTAAAATAATCTAAAGTTAGTAGCATTTTATTTAACCATTCATGGAGTAATGCTTTGAGTAATTAAGTACCTATTTAATTATTAAAAATATTAAATAAAATATATACATTATTATTTTTGAAAATCTATTTTAATATAGTTATATATTAATTTGAATTATAAATATCAATATTTTATATATATTATTATAGATAAAATATATTTAGTCTAATTTCTTTTTGCATTTTACTATTACAAATATTATAATTACTTAAATAATTGTTAATTTATTTTCTAAATATCATTATTGTAAAATATTTAACTTGGTTTTCAACTTTCCAATTTTCATTAATTAATCCACAAAATTTTATCATTTTTAATTTAATTTATAGATTTTTTTTACAATTTAAGTATCAAATTAAATAATTTCGACCAAAACTAAACTTTATTAATTTCTCGATTAAATAGTTTTCCTATTAATTAATTTAATTGCTGAAATTTCACTTTGAATAATTAATTTAATTAAATTATGGACATTATTCCTTTGAGGTATATTAATTATTGAGTATGAAACCATACAAGTTATTTCTATATTTTATTATATTTGAGATATTATATTTTTTGGAAAATTCTATATAGATCGGTTCAATTTTAAATTTTTGATCATTTACTTTCTTTGGTTCATTGACCCGATCCTGTTTAATAATCTTGAAAAGAGCATAATCATCCATAAAATTGGATGACAATTTGATCACATTGTCACATCAGTAAAATTTTAACTCTACTTTCAAAAATATTTTATTTTTGTAATTTACATCAATTTCAATTTTTGGAATCCGATTAATATTTTAATATATTATATTCATTATTAGTGATTAATATTATTATAAAATAATAAAAGTGGCACAAAATTTTTTGATTCAAATAAAATTATCTTTCTTTTAATATTTACAAGCTTTTAAACTTAAAAGCTATCGACATACTCGTACAATTACATTTGTGATTACCATATGAGATTTTGTAATCTCACTTACAAGCCGATGATGAAGTTCAAACAACTACCAATGAAAAGGTTATATTCATTAAAACGAAATTATATAATCTCCACTTAGGCCCCACTCTGCAATTACTTGGTCTAACTTTTGATAAACTTATCTCCACCATTGGATCTTTACCTAATAGCCTTAAAAGTCTAGCACTTGTGCCTTCTATTGGAGTGTGAAGCTACGTGCCTCAATTGAAATTTAGGACACAATTTCAATGTTTATTCTTGCTCTCACCACCACTTTAGTATTCATATCTTATTATTTATTATATTATAAAAAATTTATTTTTTATTTTAGTTTGCTTTAAAAATTATATACATTTTAATAATATTTTTTATCTCACTCTCTATCTTAATTTTTTATTAATAAAACTATCTAAAAAAATGAAGAGAGTAAGAGACAAAAAAAAAAAAGTGAGAGAAAAGAACAAAAAAATATAAATTTTAGAAAGTGAATAAATAAAGAGGAAGTTAAGAAAACTATTAGAATACATGAAACTCCCAAAATTTAGATAAAAGAGGAAATAGAGAGAGTTATTGGGAATACTCTTGTATTTTCCACAACAAGATAAAAGAACCCAAGTATTTATACTTTCCATTGATACTTAAATGGGAGGTAATTAGGAGTTTGTCTCCGGAGAAGTACAGAGCCAGGAGTCCACCAATGTTGAGCATTGTGTTGGTCTTGTGAGAATGTGTTGTGACCTATAAGTTGTAATTTTTGTTGTTTTAAATCCATCAATCAACACTTGATAGAAATTTCTGGTTCTTGAAGTAAACGTTTTGTTTTTCAGATTATGCCTGTCTTTTGTTTGTAATTTTTTGATTAGTGATTTGTTTTGTTCCTTGCTTCTTTCTTGCAAAGAAATTGGTGATCTATCTAGCCTTAAATTATCACTTTTTTTTTTTTTTTTCTGAAATCGGGATTTCTTGGAGAATATTTTTGTGGTTGTTGAAAAGAATAACAACAATAAATAGAGCAAATGTGTCTGGTATAAAAAATACAAGCGTAAATAAATATAAAAATGTATCTGCCGTTCAAAATGATAGGCGCAAATGATTAGAAACACATATCGTTTGGCAACAGATGCACAATGTTAAAAGCGTATGTCGTTTAATACGACAGATACAAAAACATCTCAAAAGCGCTTGTCGTTTCAATGACAGACCCAAATGCCTCAATAAAAACCCACCCAACAACCGCATTTATTCATCATCTTCTCCAAAAGTTTTTCAAATTCTCTTAACTGCTGCGCATGTAACATCGGCAGGTGATGCAATTGAAGGTTTTTTCCTCTTTTTTTCTGTCATACCGTCTGCTTCATGAAGAGTTTCTTTCTCCCCATTGTCTTCTTCATCTTCTACTTTTTCTCTAAGTGCACAAGTATGTACTGTTCAAATTTTTTTTTCTTTTTATATCTATGGCCGAAAATGTTTCATGTCTCCTCCATTGATGATTTTATTTGTTTGTAACAGGTTTTGATCCATTATTGTCTTCATTCTTCATCTTCTCTTTCTATGCGCGTGCACGAGTATGTTTGATTTTTTTAAATATTTTTTATGTTTGGTTTTTTAAAATATTTTTTAGCTATGGCCGAAAATTAATAATTTATTATTGTATAAATATATAGTCTTATTGTATAAATATAATTTTAATTGTAAAATTAATATAGTTTTGGGACTGTTCTTCAAATTAATATAAAATTAAAATGTCTGAAAATTATAAATAGAAAAATTGGTAGTTATTCCTCAAATACTTAATATAGTTTATTAATTTTTTATCAAATACACCCAAATTGCTCTATTGTCTCTTTAGCCAAATTTTCATTTGTAAAATGGTGAATTTATCATATTTAATAAATTTAATTTTTTCTTTTTAACTATATTAACCGACATTATGATAAATAAATTTTGTATATAAATTAATTCTTAATTTATATTTGATATGTAAAAAAGAGAAAAAAAATAAATTAAAGTTTTGTACGACATTGTTTTTTTATTGAACTTATATTTTCTCAATCAAACTCAATTAAATTAAAATTTTGTATTTTATAAACAGAATAGTTACTTGATATTTTATATTAATTGATGGTTAATTATTTTATATTTCATTTTGCAGTATTGTTAGTTTAGTTGTCTACTTTGTCATATCGTTGCAAATCGCATACGCTAGCTAATCCCATTTCAAGTCAGTTTTTTGTCATATTTATTCATAATATTTCTCATTTTATTTAGTATAGGGTTTAAACAATTATTATATAGAAAATATTAAATACATATAAAGTGATCGTTAGTTACTTTTACACTTGAATAAAATGCATAGAAATTATACAAAAATGTTACTGTTTATAATGACACGAGTTTCAAGTTTAAAGAAGTATTTCGCATGTTGTCATTCTAAAACTTGTATTGATTAAAAAAAAATTATTAAGCCCAGAAGCCCATTCAAAACTTACTAAATTGTCATGTTTTGGGAATGTTCTTAAACGCTGAATCTCACTTAGGATGTAAATGTAATATAAGAAGATAAATGCATGTCCTAATGACTGTGTATTATATCGAAATGAGTATAAAGACTTCCATGAGTATCCTAAGTGTGGTGTATCGCGCTACAAGTGTGGTAAAGTATCTTCTGAGGATAAGAAAGGGCATCCAACTAAAGTATTATGGTATTTGTCAATAATACCAAGATTCAAATGCTTGTTTGCAAACGCTAAAAATGCAAAAAACTTGAGGTGGCATATAGAATGCAGAAAATGTGATGGAAAACTCAAACATCCTACAGATTTTCTGCTATGGAAAATAATTGATTGTACATTCCCAAAATTTGGTGGTGAAATGAGGAATATGAGGCTCAGACTATGCACAGATGAAATAAACCCTATGGAACACTAAGTAGCCAGCATAGCACATGGCTAGTTCTCCTTGTACTTTACAATCTGCCTCCTTGGTTGACTATGAAGCGCAAGTATATAATGTTGTCAATGCTGATATCAAGGCTTAAATAACTGAAAAATGATATTGATGTTTATCTTTCACCATTTATTGATGACTTAAAATTATTGTGGGATGAAGGTATATCAGTGTATGATGCATATACTGAAAGCATGTTTATCTTATATGCCATGATATTTTGCACGATAAATGATTTTCTGGCTTACGGTAACTTGTCTGGGTATACTATGAAAGGTGCATATGTGTGTCCTATTCATGAAGACAACACATTAGACTAACGTTTAAATCATTACAAGAAAAATTTTTACATGAGTCACCAGACGTTTCTACCTCCTAACCATCCTTATTGTAAGAAAAAGAAGCCTTTTAATGGAGAAACCAAGATGCGAATAACTTGAATGCCGTTAACTGGAAAGCAGGTATATGAACGGGTTAGAGATTTGGAAAATGTACTTGGCAAATCTTATACACCTATTAACAATGGCCTTTAGAAGAAAAGATCTGTATTTTGGGATTTTCCATATTGAGAATATTTATTGGTTTGAAATTGTATTGATGTTATGCATGTGAAGAAAAATATTTGTGATTCTGTAATAGGGAATCTGTTAAACATACTGGGAAAAATAAAAGATGGTATAAAAGTTAGAAAGGCCATGTTAGAAAAGGGAATACGAATGGAGATAGCACCGTAAGATATACGGAAGCAAACATATCTTCCTTCGGCCTGTTATACACTTTCTAGAAAAAAGAAAATAAGCTTTTATGAGTGTCTTTATGGTATTAATGTTCCATATGGATATTCATCGAATATCAAAAGCCTTGTTTCAATGAAAGAATTGAAGTCGGTAAGTATGAAATCTCACGATTGTCATGTTTTGATGCAATAATTCTTGTCGTTGTAATTCGAGGTATTCTACTAAAACATGTGAGGAATGTTATTACAAGACTTTATTTTTTCTTCAATGTAATATGTTCTAAGGTGGTTGATCCTAAAATGTTGGATGAGCTGCAGGCTAATATTGTTGTTACTCTATGTCAATTTGAAATGTATTTTTCACCTTCATTTTTGGACATAATAGTGCATTTAGTTGTTCATCTTGTGAGAGATTTAATTATGCAGTCTAGTATATTTGAGATATATGTATCCTTTTAAGAGATTCATAGGTATTTTGAAAGGGTATGTTAGGAATCGGTATCGACCTAAAGGTAGTATTATTGAAAGGAGGGTATCGAATTTTATAATGACTACTTTTCAGTCGTTGAACCTATTGGAATTCCTAAATCTCATCATGAAGGAAGACTAGGAGGTAAAGGAACAATTGGATTTAAAAAGGTTTTACCTAATGCTCAAATGCGTGATAAAACACACCTTATTATGTTGCACCACCTTATTGAGGTGTATCCATACTTAGAAGAGCATATGACTATTTTAAGGCATCTGAATCTTTCTAAAGGTGAGATATGGTTAACAAATGAACACAATCTTTTTTTTATTTGATAGTTTAAGGACCGAGTGATGCACCAATTGTCAAAAGAGCCGAATGAAGTAACTGATATCATAAAATGGTTAGCATATAGCCCTGGGATGTTCATATAGTCTTATGAAAGATATGACATCAATGAACATACATTCTTCACTAAGCGTCAAGATGACAAAAGCACAATGCAAAGTAGTGGAGTTGCTTTGATAGCTTTATCAAGAGAATTTGCTAGTTCTAAAGACAACAGATCAATTGATGCTACACAATCATATTATGGAGTAATTGAAGACATTTGGGAGCTAGACTTTAAGAAATTTACTATTCCTCTCTTCCAATATAAATGGATTGAAAACCAATACGGTGTACGAGTAGATGAGCTAGGATTCACATTAGTTGATTTTAGTCGGTTGGATTATGAAGATGATTCTTTCATTCTAGCTTTACAAGCCAAACAAGTATTTGACATTGTTGACCCACAAGATAGTAAATGGTCTATTGTTCTTCAAGGTAAGAGATATATTGTTGGTATTGGTGATGTGGTAGATGAAGAAGAGTATGATAAGTTTGATGAGACTCCTCCATTTTCCATTGGGCTGCCCATAGCAGTTGGTAAAGAGATTTTAAATGCAAATTACATGCATGCTGATCATACTAAAAGCTTTTGGACCAAAAATCGCCAATAATTCATCTAAATATCTCTCTGGTATGTTTTTTTATTTATAGTATGATTAATGTGGTTTATAATAGTAAATTTGTTGTATGATTAATGTGATTTATAATAATAATTAACTGCTACTTGTTAATTAATGTAGTTTATTTATAGTTTGATTAATGTGGTTTATAATAATGATATATTTTTTATTTGTAGTATGATTAATGTGGCTTATAATAATAATTAATTACTACTTGTAAATTAATGTTGTTTATTTGTAGTATGCTTAATGTAGTTTATAATAATGGTATATTTTTTTTAAGTATGATTAATATGGTTTGTAATAATAATTAACTATTACTTGTTACATTCTTCTTATTTCTCATTCAAATAAAATGATTCTATAATAGATTATACTTAATGGTCTTTTTATGTTGCTTATATTACAGGACATCATATCTTCACAACCATGAGACTCTTAGCAGCAAAGTAAGAAGAATACTAGGGGAGCTGCAAAATGCAAAAAATTGTAGAAGACTGTGAAGGAGCATAATAATATAGAGGTCGATGATCAGAGAATTCAGTAGGAGCAAATGCCTTGTCATTTAGTTCCTATGTTGGGATGCTAGCACATACCCAAGTAAAGATCATTATCAAAACCTGGAATCATGTTGATAAGGGTCTTAAGGATATGATGTAGGACGATATAGGGTTAGTTACTGTGTGAAAATTTTTAATAAACTTGAGGATACTATAGAAATTTTTTAACAAAGTTTAAATAAATGTATATAATGTCTATGAAAATAATGAATCTCAATTTTATTTTATTTTTTTCATATAATTTCTTCATATTTATTGGATTAATTTCATTTTCCCATTGTCAGTGGCACATGTTATAAAATATAATAAAATCTAACTGCATAATTATAATGTGACTGTGTCTGTTGAAATTGAGACGAGCATCGTTCATTCAACTTTATCTTTGTCGAAGGAGGAACCAGATCGTGTTGATTCTAAGTTGGAAGTAAAGATGGGAAAAAACGAAAGGGAAAATTTTAAACATCAAAAAGACGGAATGGATTTTTTTCAATAGAAACAAACACAGATTTGGAGAAAAAATCTTGAAAAATGGGGATTTTGTGTCATTTTCTCTAAAAAATATTAAAAAAGCTTTAATTTCTTCAATTTGATTCCAAAATATCAAATTTATTTATTTTTTAATATATTTTTTAAATTAATAAAATGTCAAAATATAAATAAAGATATATTTTTTTGTATTTTTAGTTGAGTAAAGCTTTTTGAAAAAATTACTCCCAATACCCGGCACATTTGGTAGTCAGCCTCCAAAATTTGACCAACTTGCCGCTATCCGCTCAATGAAGCAGCGGACTGCTTTTGTCCACTGTTAGAGGAAATGGACAGTGCAGTCCGGTCACTGCTTCATCATCCCCAGAGCAAGGTAATACAGCATGCATGTTGTCTCTCCAAATAATTTTGCCATATCATGCTAAAGATTTGATCTTGTTATTAATTTTAAAGTTTTTGAATTTGGGTTTCTTATATTCAAATTATTGTTGTTTTGCTTCATAAAAAATGTAGAATAAAATTATCAAATAGTTAGATTTGCCGTTCGTAAAGGTGGAATAAACAGAGGACCACCTATCTAAGAACAAGAGTTGTCAATTCAAAGCTGTCCAACTTTGAGTTGGCGGATTGCCAGTGTTAGTTATGAATAACAGCTAGTATGAGTTTCACGAGAATTCGCTCAATTCAAACTCGTTTAAATTATAATGGATAATCCTATTAAAATTTTGAGATGGGTAAGGTTAAAGGTTCTCTGATACCTGTTACCCAATAAATCCGATTATATATATAAAATTTATTTTATTGTAATTTATTAAATATAATGATATAATTAATTATTTTTTATGTGTTGTTGAATTAAAAATGTAATGAAAGTTGAAATTTTGAAATATAATTTTTCTATCATAATGTAGAATATTTAAAATTTATTGTTTTAATGTTATTTTTATACTATTTGATGAATTATGTTAATTTAAATGTGTTGAATTTTTATTTTGTTTATTTTATTTGATTTTGTAGTAATTTATAATAGATTGTTTGTATATTGTTATTAATTTTTAATTATTTATTTAGTTTGAATTTTATTTTATTTTAAATTTTTTAATGACAACGAATAATTAAACAGATTCGGGTAATTAAACGAGTAATACTAATCAGATTTGAAATAGGTATGTAAATATAATGAGGTTCGATATTTTTTGGGAGTAACTTACCCATGGCCATTTTTGTGTCAGCCAACAGGAAAGCGGACAACATATTCTGGAAATTACTCCCTTCCATGCCACTAAATTTCACCGAAATAGGAAAAATTTTCAAAAGACCCTAAAACTAGAATTTGTAAATTTTTAACCTTAAAACAAGAAATACTTTGTAAAAAATTCCTAGAATATTATAGATGATTAACAAAATATTACATTCAAAATTAACTAATGGATTTTTTAGTTAATAAAACTAAACATGTATAATTTAATAATGCATTTTTAAAAATAAAAGAACTAACTAGTATATTCAACCAAATATTAGGAATGTTCTAGTAATTTACCCAAATTATTATGCCATTAAATTTTGTGCTCATATTTTCATAATGAATATTATTATTCTTGTTAACGTGTTTTTTATGTACTTTGTGTGTATAGCATCATCATCATTCCATGTAATTATATTCATAATCATATCATCTAACATACACTTTGCATGCATGATGTGGATTATGAATCTTAGAGTTCCTAATACTATTATTTATGGGCTCTTATGGCATTACTAGCCTTAATTACCTTTTTAGTGCTTTACAAATTTCATGGCATACATACTACATATTTAGCATGACATTACAAACAAGTCGGGTGAATTACACCTGTAGTACTCAAATTATCTAATCCGTAACAATTTAGTGTCTAAATTATTACCCTAAACCCTATTGAACTTTAATTTTGTAGCACAAAAGTATTCCACATTAGCAAAAAAAGTTTCACATATAAATATCACATGTACAAAATTGATTATACAAAAATTTTCACATTTCTCATCACTTTTTTTCAAACTAAATATAATCAAACATTTCATTAGATGGTAAAAATTTTTTGTGGAATTTATTTTGTACACATGACATTTATATATGTAAATTTTTTACTGATGTGGAAAAATCACGTCAATATTTTATTAAGTAATTTAATAAATTCTAACTTAGATATTTTTATATTACAAAATTAAATTTTAAAATGTTTTATGTTATTTAGTATAATTCACCCCAAACAAATCATAATTTTCACACATGTATTATTATCATATCAATTTATTTCCACTTATTAATATTTTGCTTTAATATTTATTGTCATAAATCTTGTACAAATCTTATAATGATCTTTTTGTCGTTCATTCGATGAAAATGAACCGGATAATTCATTAACAGTATGTGAAATATATATTTTATTATTTCTTTACTTCTGTTATAAAGAATGTATATTAAAATTTTAATTAAGTAATATATTTGATTATTACTATAAAACTTACACCATTGAGTTAAAAACTCAGCACAAAATTAGCAAAATAATTAAATATTTTAATCAAGTCAAAAAAAAAGTAAAAACTTGATTTTTTTAGTTAATACGTAATTTAATTACATATAAATTAATTTAAAAGATATATTTCTTCTATATTTTATTTAATTTTCTTTCCTAGTCATTATAGTGACTTTTATACATACTTGACTAATAAAAGACAGCACAACAATTAGTTTTTAAAATTGGCGTGATTTGAGATCTCATTTAAATTAAAGAAATGTTTATAGAGATTCAGTATATTATATTATTTGTAGACTAATAATTTAATTATATAATAACACGTATTTAATTATTGTATTAAGATAAATTTATATTGATTGATGTGAATAGAACAATAAATAAGTCTAAGAAATTTTCCCCAACTAAATTCCAAAAACAATCCAAGCCCTCAACTGATTTGACCGAGAATCGAGTTGGTTTGCATATATATTTAGATAGGTTTCTGACCGATCTCATCTAAACTTGAACCTATTTATTATGTCTGATAATCAGTGTTGTTAAAATCGGTTCAAATCAACCGAGAATCAACTGATTTGACCGAGAATCGAGTTGGTTTGCATATATATTTAGATAGGTTTCTGACCGGTGCTAGAACCAGCCAATCCGACAGTTGAGCTGGGAACCATCCAAATCGCGCTAATCCGACAGTTGAACCGGGAACCATCCAAACCGGTCGAGTTTAACCGGTTCAAATGGTGGCGATGGAAAATTTTTTGGTGAGAGAAGGAATCGAACTCGCGTCAAAGAGATTCAGACTCCAAGACTTACCGCTAGGCTACATGATTGAACTTAATGCTTGTACAAAAGAATACTTGTTATAACTTTCTACACTGAATATGATAAATATAAAAAATATATATTATAATTTACGAATATTTTGTAGCATAATTACGTATTAATTTGAACTATGAATATTCTACTTATCAATAAATATGGTTATATATTAATTTTAGTAAATTCATATTATTCAAGAAAAACTTATATAAGTAGTTAAATTTGATTATTTATATTTTCATTATTAATATATATTATGGTTCAATTTTTATAAAAACTTTTTTAATTGACAAATGAACGTATGTATTAATATAATTTAATGGCTTAATTACCAATTAAATCACGAACTATTAGACTTTTCACATTTATATCACCAACAACATGTTTTATCAAAAATAACAACAATGTTGAATTTGTTCAAACATTTGTAGTATCCAGCGACAAATACTGGCTAAATCGATGACGTCGAGGCCGATACTAATTTTTTAAAAAAAATATATCTGACTCAGCAAAATTTGGCCTCGTCAGCACTAAACAAAAACAATGTCATTTGAATAAAACACATTTTTTCACATTTAAAAGTTCCACTTTGACAATTTTTTGCATAAAAAAACACCAAGCATAGAAAAGCCACAAACTAATCGCAGAGTAGTAGCAAAAGTGATCCCATTTCCTTACAAAAGCGACTCCATTTCCTTCTATAAAGGTGATTTAGTAGTCCTCACATATTCATATGTGGACAAGAACTACTTATTGAGAGCAAATCATGATCGTTTGATTCACTGAGAGGTACATTTCTAATCCATTATTAAATTCCCCAATGTTAGGGTTTTGAAACCTTTCCATAAAAATACTATATGTAAATTATTGAAATTGGTTTTTGATGTTTGCATTATCTTGCTATACGAATAATTTTACTATATTAATAAATTATGTTGGAGTTTTTGACGAAAATGATGATTATGTTAAGGGAGAAATAGAACCTATTAATAATGTAGATCCAAACAAGATAGGGTACCTAGTTATTAAGGAAATTGTAAATGATTTAGGTTATTGGCCAATCAAAAGGATTGCTTTCCAGGAGAAGATGAACCCATGCAAACTGTTTTTCTTTAATGGTGATAAAGGGGTTATGAGAATGCTAAATTACATTAACCTTAAATATCGAATTGTAACTTTTTTTTTTGTTGAGGGTGAAGCAGTTCAAGAAATCGTTGGTGAGAACACTGTTAGTGGTAATAAAGGTAGGGATGAAGATCATTGTGATAATATTGGTGATGAAGCTCTTTATGATACTGGTAGTGATGAAGATGGGAATGTAGATGCATCTGTTATTGGGGGTGGGTGCATGGATAAAGTGGAAGGAAATGCATGCGAAAAAGTGATACCTATGATGGGATGGATGAAGCTGACTTTAGTTCAGACAATGATGAGCATCTGGAAGCTAGAAGAAACATAAAATGGGAAAAAAATAAACAAGTTGAATATGATGATGACTCAAATGGAACAACAAGTAGATGGAGGAAGCTATTAGTAGTTCAAAAGAAGAAAGTAGATAAAAGGAAGACAAGAGTAACTATCAAGCCGATTCAAAAATCTAAAGTACCAGAGAATGTCCCTAAGCAGACAAATTTCAATGACCACAATGTAAATAATATAGGTGATGCCAATAAAGAGAGTGCATATCAAACTCTTTACATATCTTCTAATGATTAAGTGCAAACACCAACGTCAAGTGAAGAGGGTGATTTATGTCCAACAAGAAAGAAATGTAACCCCCTCTCATATAATTAAGATTAACTCAACTATATAAGCAAGTGTTATAGAGTTTTCGTTATTGAAAACTTGTGAAAATTTAAAACTTTTTCTTTTCCTTATATTATTATCTCTTAACATCCTTTTATACAAATATTTTCACGTTACCATTTTAACATATTAGTCCATATCTTATATCATGCATAAAACTATCATTCATTCAATAAAATAAATCCAGTTTAGGCTAAACTGGCCCAGTGTTTACAAAATTGTATCATATATAAATATATGTTCTTTAATCTAATAGACATGTACAAAACCAACTACCCATATCCCATATGACATATGACAAAAACAAAAATGTCATGATATCACCGATCCCAAAGGTCTACACTATGGTCTCTGATGGGTTTTCTTCTCTTCAGTCAATTTTATTTATCTACCGGCTCCAAATCTGAGTGCAGGAATACCCACACACTAAGCAAGCTAATGATTAGTGGTACATATATGCATATAAATTTATGCAACCATGAGATAACATATCACATTTATGCTAATGCCAAAATAATGTTAAACATATATAAAATATACATTTAAAGTACTACAAGCATGCATATATATATATTTGCCCAAAATCATGTAATCATTTAATAACATACATAGCATACTTATCTCATATTATCAAATTATGTACATATTTCAATGAAATGACAATCAAGGTGAATATGCCGATCATATTAACAATTAATCATAAATTATTCATAGTCAGCTGAACCTAGGGATATTATACATTCTTATGTCACATATCATAAAATATTCAATAATCATGTAACAAGTAGTCATTTCTATTTATTCAACTTATTTAATTAGCCAATAACTCATTTACTCAAAAATCGGACTAATTGGATAACGGGTTGTGAATAGGGGCGCTCTCCGAACTTAAGACACCCTATTCACCTGTCTGTGTATTCTTATAATTATGCTCGTCACGAGCTTGAGTCAAGGGCGCTCTTTGAACTTAAGCCACCTTGATTTAATAACATGATTAAATTGCTAACATAATAGACAAGAGCGCTCTCCGAGCTTAAGCCACCTTGTCCAATAATTAAGAATCATATAGAAATTTCTTACGGTACTGTAAAAGACCCTCAGTGGCATGTCATCTATCCTAAGTCTCGTCCTTGTAAAGTGGGATGGCCGATTATACATATTCATAATTTATTTCAACACAATAGGTTATAATTTTATCTCATTCCATACTTGCATGTCATATGATATAATTTACCTTACTATAGCTTACAAACCTCATATAAGATACATAATTGTAATGCAAGGAAAGAAAATTCCAACAATTTAACATAAATGTATGTCACACAATATTTGTGAGACCAAATTCCTAATATTCCTTTCCAATCAGATTTCTGCCATAATATTGGAATGCATTTATCACCCATTTAGGAACTGAATTATAACTCGTGGTCTTCTATGAAGAAGTTTTAGGTTAATGTCTTAAGTTTCATATGCAGTAAGAATCACATAAATTCGAATTTTATAGCATAAGTTATAGCTCAAACATCACAAGTTGTTCACTGAAATTTTGCCCAGGATATTATGGACAGCTCCATATCTGACATTTGTAGTCCATTTTTGGCATACTTACAAACAGAATTCGAATCCATATTCTCATAAAAGTTTCAGCTCTATGTGTATAGTTTCATTTCCAACTGGTTTCATACGAATCTGAGTTATATAACATGAGTTATGGCTAAAGGAATCAAGGCTGTTCCACAAAATTCCAGTAACATCACAAATACCATAGTTCACCAAAAATTAGATTAAATTCATAAACATCCTCAATAGTCATAAATCATCATAATTATCATTTCCAACATCAATATTATGCCAATCATCATCTCAAGATATAACAAGCACCATTTCAAAAATGCAAATGACATGAGTTTAAGAATAAACATGCATATATGTACTAACCTCAAATGGAGCCTCAAAAACTTTAAGCCCTCAAGCTTGGTCTTCCCTTTAGGGGTTACCACCACCCTCTATATCACCTAACAAGACATCAACATGCCTCTTTTAGGCTAAAGAACAAACATATGTAATATAAC
>CATIWF010060528.1:0-45618 GCA_949630135.1 Balakata baccata | reverse complement strand
AGCACTTAGTGTACACATTCATAAAGGCATTCTTTCATTATATTAGTATTCATTTGCATATGAATTGATATAGATCTTAAACTGATTAATGAAAGTCCATGATATGAAACATAGCATGAAGGAAATCATAATGGGATCATGATAATGAGATTCCAATCATGTGTAATTATGTTAGTATCTAAATTATCCCTAGTTATAGGATTAACAAGACGGGACATTGTTGATCTGGATAGACTAGCACATGCTATATTCCTTGATTAGATCAAGCAATAGATCTCACAGAGTAGTCAAGTACATTGGATGACCAGCTATGAGACAATCATATGGATTATCTATTCAAATGTCAATGATTGTCTCATCGTAGCAATGGTGCATATATCCTTAGACTTGAGGTACTTAAGGATATCTTGGATACTGATTCTGTGCTTTGACTCCATTCCTTGTTGCCTCATAGAGGTCACTCATAGGGTGGTGATTGGGTGCAGCTTGAGGTATTTGAAGGTAATTGGGTAGACAACAGAGGATTCACCGCTCCTGATAGAGGGAGAGTATACCCACGGCCTCTTGTTGGGATCATTACTAGGGAATCTCTGGCTAGAGTGGAACTGTCATGAAGATGGTCTTCAATGACATGTCTAATTGAGTAATGAGTCTCAGTGACAAGATCTAAAATCAGTTGGGCTAGGTGTGACGTTGTCAGTCTAGCGGGAGCTGACACATAGTCCATGCTCTGAATCGAGTGGGGTATAGAATGGTAAAAGGATGAATTGCACATATTGTTGTCTATGAAAGGTTCGTAGTCAAACCATGACTTTCCGGTCAATTGGGGATCATGATGTGTTGCTAGATACCGCTCATGATTTGCTTAAATTATTTGATAATTTAAATGACCAACATAACCGGGAACCTAATGGGTCACACACTTTGGAGATATAAAGAATGAGCAAAATGGCTTAGGATGAGATCCAAAATATGAGAAAATTATTTTGAGTGGGTTCACGATAAGATCGCTCGGGGGGGTTGACGGGCCTGTACGTGCCCGTGCGGGCCCGCTGGCTTGGCAGGCCTGCAGATTGGCCTGCTAGGCAGGCCTGTAGGGCCTGCTCAGCAGGCCCAGGTGGGCTACTGTGCGCCAGCATGTGGCAATTAAATGGCCATTTAAGCCATATTACTATTCATAACTCCCCCACTTTCTCCTCTCATCAATTTGGATCTATTTTCTGATTTTCTTTTGGATCTAAAAGACTCTAAAAGATAGAAAATAGACAAGGGAAAAATTTTGGGACAAGAAAAATTTTTGGAAACAACAAGAAAATTAAAGAGTTTAATTTTCTTCTCATATGAACACACACCATTGCTAGCACTTTGAGGTATGTTCAAGCCATCTCCCTAGTGGTTTCATCCTCTCATCTTCGAGTGGATATTGTTAGAGACAATCCAAGATTGGATTGTTGTGGTTTGCTACAACCCAACACAACCCAACAAGGTGAGAAGTTAAAGAAAAATCAAGAAATTATAAAGGTATAAATTCTGAATTTTCTTTGGTTAAATTAGTTTTAATTGGCACATGTATAATCCTTTGTTTCAGGTTTTGAAAATTTTATTTTCTGCTATATTATATGTATGTGATACATGATCAATACCCTTCAATATAGACCTCCATTGTCTTGTTGATTAGTTCTTTGAACATCGGGTTGGCTAGTCACTAGTATGTGGCACCTGTGTTCTTTAGACCAAAAGGCATAGTCGTATAATAGTACAACCCTTTGTCAATGATGAAACTAGTTTTTTCTTGGTTGCTTTTCTTCATAGGGACTTGATGGTATCCCGCGTAGGCATCAATAAAACTATATGCACTAAACTTGACAGTCGAATCTACCAGCTAGTCAATACTTGGCAAATGGTAGCTATCTTTAGGATAACCTTTGTTAAGATCCATGAAGTCAACACACATCCTCCATTTTCCACTTGCTTTTTTCACCATAACCATATTTGTGATCTAGTTTAGATAATGTACTCTTATGTATCCAACTGAGAGGAGTTTGGCAATTTCCTATGCTACTGCTATTTGTTTATTCAGTGCATGTTTTCTCTTTTTTTGTTTGACCGAACAGTTTTCCCCTATCTTTGGATAATGGGATATAACGTCTGGGCTAATTCCTTTAATGTCTCCTGGTGGTCAGGCGAAGACCTATTGGTGATCTGTCAGAGTGATGCTCCTCTTAATGTCTTCATCTACTTCTGTTCCAACTTTGAAGGTTTTCCCCTTACCTATCTCTATTGTTATTGGTTCCTCCATCGGTCTGGGTCCTCGCTCATCTTCCCTGTCGATCTCAAAGGTTTCACTATTATAGATTCTATGATCCCATCAATGCTGCCATGCATGCTTCAGAAGCTGCTTTTTTGTCCCTTCTGATAACTACTTCCCCAAATTTTGTGGGGATCTTCATTGTTAAGTATTGAATATTGGTGTTAGCATCGGTGTCATTGAGAAACAGTCTTCCTTGGATGGCATTGTAGGCAAAGGGTAGATTTACTATCATGAAGTTTATCAAGAAATTTTTGCATTTTGAGTCATCTTCGATCTGGACCGTTATCCAAATGGAACCTTCTACCTGAACATGTTGGCTGCCAAGACCCGGTTGTAAGTCTTTGGGTGAGCCTTTAGTGCTTTAAAGACATCGAGGGTCATTAAATTCATTGTACTGCTATTATCAATCAACATCCTCTTCACCAGGATATCGTGTGTTCTTCCTTCGATAACCAATGCATCCTCATGTCCTGCTTGGATCCATTCTCCATCTTTGATAGAGAAGGTCACAAGATATGGGATTTGTTTCTTCCTGAGGGCATATATCTAGGAGACACATCGTTTTTTCATGGGACTAATGTACATGTTTACTCACTAGTACAAAATACAGCTTATGCGAATGTTAGATACGTCTGTTCTGAGTATAACAGACACATAATGTTGATGCAGTGACATTTTTGTAAATAAAATTATTAGTGTAAGACTCAGATGCATCTATTTTATCTACAATAGACGCATAAGACTCAATTTTTAATTTTTTTAAGTTTCTATGTTAAAGTCGGATATGTCTGTCTTATAACAAATAGTTTCATAAACTCAATATTTTTTTTTCTTATTAATTATATCTGTATATTGTATAAAAAATAAATTCATATTTTTTTTAACACTTTCAAGTAAGATTATATATAGACTTAGTCTATGCCTTCTTTAGATTAAAATTTTAATATATTAAATTTTATGTTGATTCACTTATGTATTATATATCTAGAATTGGTTGAAAAAAATTGAGAAAATATCATAGGTCTGATGGGTCTGTTCTTTAGTGAACAGACGCATCAAACCACACTTAGTGGAATGATGCCATTCCATTAAGGTTTGATGGACCTGGCTTAATGGAACAACGTCGTTCTATTAAGGTCTAATGCGTATGTTTCTTACAGAACAGATGCAGAACAAACGCACCCTAAATAACTCTCATCTTCTTCTTCCTCTTCCATCCAGTCGATAGTCCCTTTTTTTGCCCAAAAAAATTTTCTCTCATTTTTCTTCTCTCCATTTTCCATTTTCCTCTTTATCTTCATCTTCTCTCAACAATTTAAGTTCATTTAGGTCCTACAATGTCTTCTACGTGTTAGCCGTTGGACAAGGTAATGTTTTTTTTTTCTGCAAATTATGCTCCACTTTCACTCTCATTTTTTTTTTTTTTTTCTAGTCTCAAAAGCTTATGGTTCATATTGGGGCACCAACATTTGGCTTTGTTGGAAATTTTGGCACCCTCTCCCTTAGTTAAGGTTAGTTTTTTTTTTTCACTTTCACCATTAAAATGCCGAAAATTAAGTTTATGAGATGTTATAATTGATGGAATTGATATATTTTGATGGATTTTTATGTTAAATGAATTGTATGTTGATGGAATTTTTTAGTTTTGTTTTTTTATTAGATATTATATTGCCTTCATGGTGTTTAATAAAACTGTTCTATGAAAATCTAAATGAAAGTAGTTAATATTAAAAATAGAGAATTGTCTTTACGGTGTTTGATAAAAAAACTAAATGAAATTAATATATGAATTGTAATAAAGTATAAAAATTTTATGCCTTCAAGGTGTTTGATGAAATACCTAAATGAACAAAACAAAACTAATTGATAGAGTAAGTAAAATTTTATTAAGTATGAATATTTGATTTTTGAATTTGAAATGAATGATTTTTACAAAAAGAAACTTGAAGAAAAAATAGTTAATAAAATTAATTTTAATTAAAATTAATTAGGATATTTTAATCAAAATATGATTAATTTACTTTATGCCTTAAAGGTGTTTGATGAAATAGCTAAATGAACAAAGCAAAATTAATTGATAGACTAAGTAAAATTTTATTATAGAAATTTGATTTTTGAATTTGAAATGAATGGTTTTGATAAAAAGAAACTTGAAGAAAAAATAGTTAACAAAATTAATTTTAATTAAAAATAATTAAGATATTGTAATCAAAATATGATTAGCTTATTTTATGCCTTCAAGGTATTTGATAAAATACCTAAATGAACAAAGCAAAATTAATTTATAGATTAATTAAAATTTTATTAAATATAGAAATTTGATTTTTGAATTTGAAATGAATGATTTTTACAAAAAGAAACTTGAAGAAAAAAATAGTTAACAAAATTAATTTTAATTAAAAATAATTAGGACATTGTAATCAAATTATGGTTAGCTTACTTTATGCCTTCAAGCTATTTGATAAAATACCTAAATGAATAAAGTAAAATTAATTGATAGACTAAGTAAAATTTTATTAAGTATAGAAATTTAATTTTTGAATTTAAAATGAATGATTTTGATAAAAAGAAACTTGAAGAAAAAATATTTAACAAAATTAATTTTAATTAAAAATAATTAGGATATTATAATCAAAATTTTGATAACTTACTTTATGCTTTCAAGGTGTTTGATGAAATATCTAAATGAACAAAGCAAAATTAATTAATAGACTAAGTAAAATTTTATTAAGTATGAAAATTTGATTTTTGAATTTGAAATGAATGATTTTGATAAAAAGAAACTTAAAGAAAAAATAGTTATCAAAATTAATTTTAATTAAAAATTAGTAGGATATTATAATCAAAATTTTGTTAACTTACTTTATGCTTTCAAGGTGTTTGATGAAATATCTAAATGAACAAAGCAAAATTAATTAATAGACTAAGTAAAATTTTATTAGGTATGAAAATTTGATTTTTGAATTTGAAATGAATGATTTTGATAAAAAGAAACTTAAAGAAAAAATAGTTATCAAAATTAATTTTAATTAAAAATAATTAGGATATTGTAATCAAAATATAGTTAGCTTACTTTTATGTCTTCAAGGTGTTTGATGAAATACCTAAATGAATAAAGCAAAATTGATTGATAGACTAAGTAAAATTTTATTATGTAAATTTTATTTTTGAATTTGAAATGAATGATTTTTGATAAAAAGAAACTTGAAGAAAAAATAGTTAAGAAAATTAATTTTAATTAAAAATAATTAGGATATTGTAATCAAAATATGGTTAGCTTACTTTATGCCATCAAGGTGTTTGATGAAATGTCTAAATGAACAAAGCAAAATTAATTGATAGACTAAGTAAAATTAATTAATTTCACTTGTATTTATTGAACTTTTGATTATTAAGCCTAGATACCTGTTCAAGATTCACTCATTAGGAGTAAGTCTGGAATAGTCCCTGCTATGGGAATGTTTTTAAATGTAGAATAGCACTTAGGATATGGATGCATAGATAGTTTTTGGTTGGAAGAAAAATCTTGGTGTAATTTCCCTAATGTTCTTTAGGTACAAATGTGAATGGATCATTCTATTTACGTGTTGTACTTAGAGAACTGAAGGGAAATGCTGCTGGATTTTTCTTAGGATCGAAAATTGGATATGTGTTCACTAGTGATATTTCACATTTAAGGATGGGTAAGCTTGGAGTGATAAGGACCCAAAAAACTAATGTTTATCATGATTGGAAGCATGGTTTATTAGTTTTAAATTTTATTTCTTTATATGGTTAGATATGAATCAAAGTTGGTGTATGGTAGACGGAATACGATTGAATTTGTAAATGGAGTTGATGGATTTATTAGAACTGCAGTAGCAAATTAGATGAGGAAAAAAGAATTAATGATTGCATGTCCATGTGTTAACTGTATGAATATGAGAACATATAGTGATGTTCATATTGTGAAAACTCATATAATACGGCGTGATTTTAAGGGAGGTTACACACGATAGATATGGCATGGTGAGAGTATAGTTGCTGGGACAAGTTCTAATATTGAAAGTTAGGGAGAAAATTGTCTTGATAATGAAGATAATGATTTTGAGAATGATCTGTCGAATGACATGATACATGATATGGAGAATTTTATGAAAATGCTGGAAGACCTTGAGAGATTGTGTTATGATATTGAGAAGGCTTTGTATTTGGGTTGTACTAAGTTTACAAAGTTGTTTGTGGTGTTGAAACTATGTAACATGAAAGCTAAAAAAGGATGGAGCAATAAAAGTTTTACGGTGTTATTAGAACTTTTACAAGAGATGATTCCGGAGAGAAATGAGCTTCCCACGTCAATCTACGAGGCTAAGAAAATGTTATGTCCCATGGATATGGATTATAAGAAAATACATACATGTATGAATGAATGTGTAATGTACCAAAATGAGTATAAGGATTTGCATGAGTGTCCTATATGAGGGGCGTCGTACTACAAGCGTGCGAAGTATCTATTGAGGGTAAGAAAGGGCCTCCAACTAAGGTATTATGGTACTTGCCAATAATACTAAGATTTAAAAGACTATTTACAAATGCGAAAGATGCAAAGAATATGATGTGGCATGCGGAAGGTAAGAAACAAGATGGAAAACATAGACATCTTACAGATTATCCATAGTAGAGAATAATTGATTCTACGTTCCCTGAATTTGGTAGTGAAGTCAGAAATTTGAGGCTCAGACTATGCACTAATGGAATAAACTCTCATGGAACACTAAGCAGTCAACATAGCTCATGGCCAGTCCTCTTCATGTATATAATATGCCTTCTTGGCTGATTATGAAATGCAAGTATATAATGTTATCAATGCTGATATCAAGGCCCAAACAACTATGAAATAACATTGATGTTTACCTTACACCACTCATTGATGAGATTTGAAATTGTTATGGGATGAAGGTGTGCCGTTGTATGATGCATATATGGAAAGCATGTTTACCTTACGTTCCATGATATTTTGCACTATAAATGATTTTCTAGCTTACAGTAACTTGTCTGGGTACACTATGAAAGGTGTAAAAGTGTGTCCGATTTGTGAAGACAACACAATGGACCTATGCTTATTGCAACAAAAATGTGTTCATGAGTCATCAAACTTTTCTGCCTGCTAACCATCCATACTGTAAGAAAACAAGCCTTTCAATAGACACACTGAAATGCAAGTAGCTAGGTTTCCTTTAGTTGGAAATCAGGTATATGAACGGGTTAGAGAAATTGAAAATATATTTGGCAAATCTTATCAGAATGTTCAAAAAGGGTTGTGGAAGAAAAGAACTATTTTTTGCGATCTTCCATATTGGGAACATTTGCTAGTTAGACACTATATGATGTTATGCATGTGGAGAATAATATTTGTGATGCCGTAATAGAGACACTGTTGAACATACAGGGAAAAATAAAAGATGGTATAAAGGTTAGAAAGGACATATTAGAAATGGGTATACGGAAGGAGTTAGCACCTCAAGATAAAGGGAAGCATACATATCTTCCTCCGACATTTTATACATTGTCTAGAAAGGAGAAGACTAGCTTTTGTGAATGTTTATTTAGTGTTAAGGTTCCACATGGATATGCATCAAATATAAAAAGTCTTGTATCGATAAAAGATTTGAGGTTGGTAGGTAGGAAATCTCATGAATGTCATGTTTTGATGCAACAATTCTTACCGATTACAATCCGAGGCATACTGCCAAATCATGTAAAAAATGTTATAACAAGACTCTATTTTTTCTTCAACGCAATATGTTCTAAGGTAGTTGATCCTGAAACTTTGGATGAATTGTAGACTAATGTGGTTGTTACCTTGTGCCAATTCGGAATGTATTTTCCACCTTCATTTTTTGATATAATGGTGCATTTACTAGTTCATCTTATGAGAGAGATTAAATTCTGTGGAACATGTATTTGAGGTACATGTACCCTTTTGAGAGATTCATGCATATCTTAAAAGGCTACGTAAGGAATCGGCATCGACCTGAAGGCAGTATAATTGAAGGTTACTCAGTTGAGGAGGGTATTGAATTTTTCACTGACTACTTAACAGGCATTGAACCAATTGCAATTCCTAAAACCCATCACAAAGGAAGGCTCGTGTAACATCCACTAATTAGGGCCTAGTCATAAAAATTGTGTGAGCGATAAATATAGAAAGCAGATGAAAAATATTAGGAATAAAATTAATAAATGACTAAATTAAATATTGAAATAAATTAAATTAAAAATTAAGATGAATTTAATTGTTAATAATACTAAATTGATTAAATTAGACTACATGATTAAATTGTAGTTCAGTAAAGATTAGTAGGCCTACATATATGCAAAAATGTGGAAATAATAACAATAGATAAATAAGTTAAATAAAATAAAATAATAAATAGCTAAATAGAAAAAAAAAGAGTATAGTCAGTTAAAGGGGAAAGGAGGAGGGTTGGCCAAATTGACCTATAAAGACCCTAATGTTCTACATTTTTCTGTCAACCTCTTCTCCACTCTTCTTTTCCTCCCACATACCATACCAAAATCTTCATTTCTCCCTCAAGATCTGATGCAAAAATCACTCCAAAATAATTGATTTTTGGTAAGTTATTCTTCTCTCTATTGTTAGTGTGTTGTTGGAGCTGCTAGGGTTGTATTATAGCAATGTTTTGTGTCCCAATTTTGATGGCAATAAATGCTGATCTTGAAGAAGTATTTAACATGAAAGTTGTAGATTTATGTTTAAGGTTTATGGCTATATAAATAATTTTGCAAGATTTAGTCTATAAAAAGAGATATTTGAAATTTTTTGAAACTAGTTTCTAGAGAAGTATCAATGGGATACCCTACTGTGTGGGCTTGTTTCAATCATCTTAGATGCTGAATTAAAGGAAACTCAAAACATAAAAGTTGTAGTTCTATATGTTCTCTAGTTGTCCACAAAATTTTGTATAAATCAGTGTTATGTAAGCTGATTTATAGTTAAATGAATTCATGATAGATTTATTTAATCAGTAGATTATGTGACATTCCACTTATATGATGGGATTGTTCCTATTATATAAGTGGGGTGGCCGCATTTATTAGTATCAGAGTCCGGTTTAGGCATTCCTAGACTTAAGTGGGAAAAAGGGGTTTGTTGTGCATACATATATGTGTTCATATAACTCTGATATAGGCTACTTCTTTGTCAACTTGTAAGCTTACAGAGATATGTCTTCGGATGAACCTGGCATGGTTGAGAGCCACAATCCTTCTAACACTGGGTTGCCACATTAGCTTAGTATAGAAAGTGTTGAGGGATCGAGTACCGCATCCCAACCGATGATAGAGCCATCTTATCATGACCAAAATCCTTTTATTCAGCAGATGATTGGGATTCTAGAGCGGGTAGTACGGGCTATTCCTCCTCAACCTGCTCCACCGCCGGTGCCGCCACCAGCTAAGCCTAAAGCCACCATTGAAAAGCTTTGCAAGTATGGCACTTTTGATTTTTATGCTAGAAATGATGAGGATCCAATAGCTACAAAATATTGGATAGAAAAGACATAGAATTTTTAAAGAATTACAGGTGGAACAAGAAGACAAGGCTAGATTTCCTATTTCTTTACTTCAAGAGGAAGCCTACGAGTGGTGGAAGTCAGTTCTCCTTAAACTGGGTGTTACTGAGCCTATTTCATGGGATTTCTTCATTTCTAAGTTTAGATAGTAGTACATTCCATTAATTTATCTTGATGAGAAGAGAATGGAGTTTATGAATCTTAGGTAGTGCTATAAGTCAGTAACAGAGTACCAAAGAGAATTTATCACCTAAGTAAGTATGCCCTTGACCTAATTACTTGTGAGAGAAATAAATATAGCAGATTTAAAGATGGTCTAAATGAAGAACTTGGAGATATTGTTACTGCTCTACAGCATACCAATTTTGCTCAGTTAGTCTCTTCAGCACTCAGTTTAGAGAAGAGAAAGAAGAGGAGGATGGAAGAATCTTCTAAAAAACCAGCTACTTTTGAGACTTAATCAATCCACTAGGAAAAGGACTCGTTTCTTTGCTAGTCATTCACAGACTAGAGGACAGGGAAAAGTTCCTAGCTTTTCACAGACATGATTTATTAGGATGGGACAACCCTTTAAGGCATCTTCTGCTACAGCTAGCTCACAGCCACAAGTAAGTATGGAAGTTGTACCAGTATGTGACATTTCAAGAAGTATCACAAGGGAGAGCGTTAGCGTGCCACAGGTGCTTGCCTTAGATGTGGTCTAAAGAACACCAATAGAAGGATTGTCCACTTTTGACTAGTAGTATCCCTGCTCAGATAGCTAGATCTATCCCTATTCAGCCTAGGATACAGTCTAGAGGAGGACCAAGCCGACCATATAGATAGCTTCTGAGATAATAAACAGACCGGGGTCCAATAGAGCTCCAGCTAGAGCCTATGCCATGAAAGCTAAAGAAGACCAAACAGAGGCAGATGTTATTGCTGGTACGTTTTCATTATATGATTCTGACATTTGTGCACTTATAGATCTGAGTTCTACACAATCTTATATTTGCACAAGTACATATAGTCAGCATGACATGATTAGGGAGAATCTAGAATATGAAATTGAAGTTAGAAACCCTATAGGCCACAGTGTGAGAGTGAATAAAGTATTCCGAAATTGCCATCTGATTGTGCACGGGAAGGAATTTCCCACGAATTTGATTGAATTGCCTTTCCATGAGTATGATGTTATTTTAGGCATGGATTGGCTCTCACGTCATGGAGCAGTGGTGGATTGCAAATCTAAGTCAATGGTACTTAAGATTACAGATCAAGAAGAAATTATTGTGAAAGGTGAAGTATTTTTACAGCATCCTTAGGTCATATCTATGATGAAAGCCTAGAGAATGATGAGAAAAGGGTATGAAGCCTATCTAGCTCATGTAATAGACACCAGAAAAGGAGGTCTAGATCTTAAGGATATTCCTATGGTTAATGAATTTCTAGATGTATTTTCTGAAGATTTACCTGGATTGCCACCAGAGAGGGAGATAGAATTTGCTATTGATCTTATTCCAGGTACTATGCTTATTTCAATGACGCCATACTGAATGGCACCATCAGAAATTAAGGAACTTAAGGCACAATTGCTAGAATTTCTTGATAAGGTTTCATAAGATCTAGTACGTCTCTTTAGAGTGCACCAGTATTATTTGTGAACAAGAAGGATGGATCTTTGAGGCTATGTATTGATTATCGACAGTTGAATAAGGTGACCATCAAGAACAAGTATCCATTACCACGAATTGATGATATCTTCAACTAATTTAAAGGTGCAGGAGTATTTTCCAAAATAGACTTGAGATTGGGTTATCATCAATTGAGAGTGAAGACAGAGGATATAGCCAAGACAACTTTTAGAACTAGATATGGTCATTATGAATTTTTAGTTATGCCATTTGGGTTGACTAATGCGCCTACATCATTTATGGATCTTATGAACATAATTTTCAAACCATATTTGGATCAATTTGCGGTTGTCTTCATTGATGATATTTTAGTATACTCCAAGAATTCAGAGGAACATGATAAGCATTTAAGAATAGTGTTGCAGACTCTTAGAGAACATAAACTTTATGCTAAGTTTTCTAAATGTGAGTTTTGGCTGAATGAGGTGACATTTTTAAGGCATATTGTATCAATAGAAGGCATTAGAATTGATCCAAGTAAAATTAAGGCAATTGTAAATTGGAAGCCCCCTCGGAATGTGACTGAAGTAAGAATTTTCCTTAGTTTATCTGGATATTACAAGAGGTTTGTTAAGAGTTTTTCCATGATCGCATCTCTCCTGACTAGACTTTTGAGAAAAGATGTTATATTTGAATGGATAGATAACTATCAAGCTAGTTTTGACAAGCTTAAGAGTATGTTTACTAAGGCTCTTGTACTGACATAGCCTATCCCTAATAAGGAATATATCATTTATAGTGATGCTTCTCAAAATAGATTGGGCTGTGTATTGATGGAAGATGGACAAGTGGTTGCATATGCTTCTAGACAGTTAAACAACTCATGATTTAGAATTGGCAACCATAGTCTTTGCCTTAGAGATTTGGTGCCATTATCTTTATGGGGAGATGTGCTTTATCTATACAGATCACAAGAGTCTGAAATATTTACACACATAGAAAGAATTAAATTTGAGATAGGGGAGATGGCTTGAATTAATAAAAGATTATAACTATAAAATTGACTATCGTCATGGCAAAGCTAATATTGTAGCAGATGCTTTGAGCAGAAAGTAGAAAGACGATGGCATAGTTGCATGTTCAGCCTACTCTTACCCAGGAGATCAAGGATGAACAAAAACACGGTAGCAAACTTATTGAATTAGTTGAGTTGGTCTTTAAGAGGGAGTGACCCGAGTTCAACATTGAGCCAGATGGAGGACTGTATTATCAAGGCAGACTATGTGTACTTGATGTTGAGGATATCTGTAACGTTCGCTAATTAATAACATTCGCTAATTAGGATTAATTAGAATAAATAAATTATTTCGAGCAAAAAATAAATAATAAGTTGCACAATTAAAATTTTTAATACATAAAATTCGTTGATGTAGTTAATTTAGTTAAAATAGAATTAAGTGAGTAGATTGTTAAATTGAGTTGATTAGTGAAATAATAATAATAATAATAATATTATTATTATTAAAAAAAAAAGAAGGGGACAGAAAAAAAAGGGTTGACGGGAAAGATAAATAGGGCATAAACTGCCCATTTCTGCAATTTTTCTTTTTCTTCCTCTTCTCCTCCATATTTCTTCCATTTTCTCTCAAAATCCAACCATAAGTCAGGCCTTTTGGATCAGTGGTAAGTGAATTAATCTTTCTTGGGTTGATTAAAGATAGATTAAGGGTTGATTGTTGGTGTTGTTAGTAAACCTATTTATTCTTAGAATTCTGTTTCTGTGGCAGAAAATGGGACTTTATTTTCATGTTCTTAGAGGCTGAATTTTAAGAAGTTTAAAACATAAAAGTTGTAGATTTATATCTTAATTATGTGTCTTTGTTCCAATTTTGAATGTTTTGGTGTGTATGAAGAGATATTCTCAAAAAAGTGTTACTGGTTCCCAACAGTATACTAACAGATTTTAGTATGGTTTTTATTTATTTTCACCCTATTAGAAGCATATTCAGTGTAAGCGTGAAACATAAAAGTTGTAGATTTACATGTTTTTTATCTGTATACCAAATTTTGTGCTGATATTCTTGGTATAGGTTCAGTTATTATGAAGAGATTGATAATTGTTCTTTTGATCATAGCTGTTTTCTGTGTATCAGGGTTACACCAGTTTATTTTCCTTATTTTTGAGGTTCATGTAGTCCGAATTAACCAAAGTGCAAAACATAACAATTTTACTCTATATCTTAGGTAGATTTCTGTGTAAACCTTACCTTAATATGTTAAGTATTTTATGAGTTATGATCGTAATAATGAGAACTGGTCGGGTTGTTACCCTGTGTTGGACTAGTTAAATATTCTCTAGTGTTTGAGGATCTTAGAGGTAATATCAGATAAAATTGTAAACATGAAAAATATTCCAAATTGATCTCTCTAAGTGCCTATAAATTTTGACAATAATACAACCTACACGTTATATGAAATGGAATTTTAAAGAAGGAGTCTCAAAACTGTCTAATGATAGAAGATAAGATAACATTTGAAATTGTAGTAAAAATTGTATAATGGTTCAAAAATTCTGAAATTTTAATATGTTATAGTGTTATGTGTTAGCTTTAATTAGAATTAAGAATTACATAAATTGAATAAGTATAAAAATAGTTATAGGTTAAAGAGTCATAGAGTCGTAGGAGATCATACTGCCACTTATTAGAAACTATAAATAATTGTTTAAAATAAATTGTGAATAAATATTTTATCAATGTATTAATCAAATATACTTTCAAATTAGGTTCGCAATCAATTGGAGATACACAAAAGCCACAAGTCCCATAAATTTGAAGTTGGTAAAACTTTATTAAGGTTTGTACATAACCACATGTGGATTTAATTGAATGTTTTGTGTTTAGGATTGCATTAGTTCAATGATGAACTTGTATGCTTTGATCAATGAATCTATAAGTTGAAGATGTTGAATTTGCACTGTATGGAATGTATTTATAGGTGCTTATGAATGTTGTAAGGCGGTTCCACCTGGGTGAACGATAGGGTGCTTATGCTAGGATAGATGGCATGCCATTGAGGGAGTTTGGTACCACTTAGGTCTGGAGTTGGCCATCTTGGAGATGAAACTCTTATATTAGAGGGTATGTCCGCAGTGGCACCCTCAAAAATATTAAAATATTTTTCTCAGGCGAAGTCCTAGGTGGCTCGGAGTAGCCTAGTGCCCGTATCCAATTTAGTCCGGTTTAGAGTATAAAGGCAAAATAATCATAATATTCCAACTTGATAAGTATGAAGTAAGACATTATAGAATAATTTATATGAGTTAAAGTATGTTATTCTATATATGAAATATTGTGTGGTATTGTGTTATGTTGAAACATGTTTATTAGATGTGGAGATTATATGTTCATGCATACATAATTATCTATAAATGTATATATTATTCATGCATATATGAAGATTAAAACTATATATTGTTATGTACCACTAAGCATTTTATGCTTAGCATGTGGATGTTGATTTTCCCACGCAGATTGAAGATAAGGGATCAATTGCTGACTAATAGAAGAAGACCAAGGAGAAAAGTCCAGGACAAACCCGTTAGGGTTGGTGATACAACTATTTCTTTTTGTTATCTTTCTTTGGGTGGGAATGTAAATATTTAAATTTTAGATAAATTTTTGTGTAACTCTGGCCAGGTTGAGACCTTTACTTTATGATATGAAAAAGTAAATATATATATAATACAAATATTATGAATATTAAAATTTACTTTATATTTAAAAAAAAATTCATCATGGCCATGGTGCAAAAAAAGTTTTTTTTAAGAAAATAAAAATGATTGTTTAAGTTTTTTTTTAGTACCTTACTATATAGTTGAGGTATATTCCTTAATTATATGGCAGGGTGCTACACATTGTGATTGTTATGTTTTTTTTTTGGAAAATTCTCTTATTTTTTTAAAAAATCCATACAATCAATAAAAAAAAAATTGGAATACAAAATAACTACTAATATTATAATTAAAATAAACTAAAAAAAATAAAATACAAATATAAGAATTTATCCAAAAAAAAATTCCTAAAAATTATAATTAAAAATAATCAAATAACTATTATTACTAATATTTTTAGTCAAATTGAGATCATGTATATCGTGATAAAAATAAATTAAAAAAATAAAATACAAAATATAAGAATTTATAAAACAAAAAAAAATTTCCTAAAAATAATCAAATAACTACTAATAATTTTTAGTCAAATTGAGATCTTGTGAAAAAAATTAAATTAAAAATATAAAATACAAAATATAAGAAGTTATCAAATTTAAAAAATTTCCTAAAAATTATAATTAAAAATAGCCAAATTGAGATCATGTATATTGTGATAAAAATAAATTAAAAAAATAAAATACAAAATATAAGAATTTATCAAACAAAGAAAATTCCTAAAAATAATAATTAAAAATAATAAAATAACTACTAATAACTACTAATATTTTTAGTCAAATTGATATCATGTATATTGTTATAAAAATAAATTAAAAAAATAAAAAATAAAATATAAGAATTTATCAAACAAAGAAATTTCCTAAAAATAATAATTAAAAATAATCAAATAACTACTAATATTTTTAGTCAAATTGAGATCATTTATATTGTGATAAAAATAAATTAAAAAAATAAAATACAAAATATAAGAATTTATCAAACAAAAAAATTTACTATAAGATGTGATCATAATATGCTTTGTTTTCTATGTTTGGAGATTTTGTTGCATATTAGTATGCTTCAAACGACGTTGATTTGTATTCGATGCTGTCCTCGTACAATATTGACATTTCAAGTCTGATTTTCTCATTTTTACTCATCTCTCTCTTTTTATTTCATATTAAAGCATGCAAATATTATATAGAAAGTGTTAAATTCATTGAAATTGATCCTTATATGTTATGTTTTATGTGTTTGGAGATTCTGTTGCAAATCATTATGCTCTAAACCACGTTGATTCGTACTCGCTGCTATCCTTATACAATATTGACATTCTAGGTCTGATTTTCTCATTTTTATTCATCTCTCTCCTTTTATTTCATTTTTATTCTAAGATTGGAGCGATAAGGACTCAAAAACTAATGTTTACTATGTAAAGAGGTTTGTATTAAATTTTTTATTTGTGTGGTTAGATATGGATCAAAGTTGAATGTATGGTAGACGTAATATAGTTGAATTTTTACATGGAGTTGAGGGATTTATTAAAATTGCAATGGAAAAACAAATGAGGGATAAAGAAGAAATGATTCATGTCCCTATGTTGACTGTATGAAGATGAGAAAATATCGTGATGCTAAGACTTTGAAAACCCATATAATAAGGTGGGGTAGCAAAAATTATACACAATGGACATGGCATGGTGAGAGTCTAATTCTCCGATCAAATTATGAAAATAATGAATTCGAAAGTCAAGGAGAAAATTAACGTAAGGTGGAAATGCAAAAGATGTAAAGAACTTTAGGTGGCATTGAGAAAGTAGGAAATGTGATGGCAAACTCAGACATCCTGCTGATTCTCCATAGTGGAGAACAATTGATTGTACACTCTCATTATTTGGTGGTGAAATAAGAAATCTAAGGATCAGACTATGCACAAATGGAATAAAACCCATAGCACACTAAGCAGCCAGTATAGCACATGACCAGTTCTCCTTATGGTTTACAATCTGCCTCCATGGTTGACTATCAAGCACAAGTATATGATATTATCGATGCTAATATCAGGGCTTAAACAATTGAGAAATGATATTGATGTCTACCTTACACCACTTATTGATGATTTGAAACTATTGTGGGATGAAGATGTGTTGGTGTATGATGCATATATTGAAGCATGTTTACCTTACGTGCCATGGTATTTTGCATTATAAATGATTTTTTGGCTTACAGTAACTTGTCTGAATACACTGTGAAAGGTGCAAAAGCGTGTCTGATTTGTGAAGACAACACTTTAGACCAACATTTAAATCATTGCAAGAAAAATATTTATATGAGTCACTAGATATTTTTGCCTCCTAACCACCCTTATCATAAGAAGAAAAAGCCTTATAATAGACAAATTGAGATACGAGTAGCTCGAATGCCGTTAACTGGAAAGCAGGTAAAGAACGAGTTAGAGATATTGAAAATGTATTTGGCAAACCTTATTAGTAAGGTCAAAATGGTACTTAGAAGAAAAGATTTGTGTTTGGGGATCTTCCATATTAGGAACATTTGCTGGTTCGACACTATATTGATGTTGTGCATGTAGAGAAAAATGTTTATGATGCTGTAACAAGGACACTTTTTGTTGGCGGGCAGCGGAAGCAATTTATTTTTATTTGGATTGAGGGTAGCTCTTGGTTTCGGTCAAAATTATAGATTTCAAAAATTTTTAATTTTACCGAAACATACAATCAAATATTGCATGACATGAAAACACACTTTTTATGTTAACATTGAGCATTTATCCATAACTTTTAACAAAAAATATTTTGTTAACTTTTATGGATAAAATCCATTTTGCCTAGATTATCTCATGATTTTTAAGAACAAAATGGAAAAATAAAAGGATTAAGACAAACCTTTTATTACTGAGATCACCAAGGTGCAAATCAAGCAAAAAAACCAAAAGATTTGTTTGCGTTGATGAAACTCCTTTTGCTAATCCCAAATGTATGATCACAAATTTCTCCTTCTAGTAAAATTCTTAGCTACTAACTCTTTAGAAGCTTTTTCTCAATATTTTCTTTCAATGCTCATACCATATGAGAGAAAGAAAATTTTTAAAAACAAAAATGATTTTTGCTTGAGAGAAAAACTAATACCAGACGAAGGAGAATTCACAGAAGAAGAAGAAGAAGAAGAAATTGATTAAGGAAAAAATGAAAGAAGAAATGGGTGATTAAGGAAAGCAAATTGGCCAGGAGGCCAAATTTCTACCTCATTAAATAAGGTTGGTAACCGAAAAAAAAATCTGATTTTTCTTTTTTTTTTAATTTTAATTTATGATACAATGATGATGCAACAATTGCATAGCTAATTTTCTAGCTACCATCATTAATCATAGAATCAATCTTCTCTTCTATAATTACGTGGTAATTACTTTAATATACCACTATAATTAATTTAATTAACAACTTAATTAAATTATTATAATTTTAATTAACACTTTAATTAAAATTATAAATAGGATAAATAGTTAAAATTAGTCAACATTAATTTCAACTCAAAAATATATGTGATCATTTCTAATTTAATTCTCAATTAAATTACTCCCCACATCTTTTTATGGACTAGACTAATAAAATATTTGGTGTGACTTATAAGATCAACAATTTTATTGGAACGGAAATATAATATTAACTCCTTAATATTATATCGGACACAATTTCTGAATTCCTCGTATACTCGGATATATTAAATATCCTTCCGGAATTCTCCTTTTAATTACCGATAAAATCACAAATATTATTTTGACTTCTAAATCATAATATTAAGTTCTCTCATTATGATCCCGATATTGATTAGAGTCACAGCATGTCAAACCCTATTAGTCAATATACTAATGAGTGATAATTTGCGTTCTGATTAAAATAAGACTTATCATTATTAATCTAATTAATAATTCAATTTTACATTGAATAAGTCATATTTCTCCTGACCAGGAATTTATTTTATCAGAACCAAAATATCAACTCCATTAGGATCTTGCCCTGATGCTACAGGGTAACGAGTCCTACTATTAGCAATCTCATGTCTCACTACATGACTAACTGTGGTGACTACGAACCGGATTACCAAGCACGGATAGCCCAGTACAAGACAAGAGCACCTCCACAGCTACCTATAAAAGGACAGTCTTGACACCTTAAGTCAAAGGACTTTGAGTCACAAAAGACTCATATATTATAACCAAGATAATAACTGTTGACATCTAGTACTATCTGTGCAGTTATTATCAGACGTCGCTGTTTGGTACCCTTAACTCTTTAAGAACTCACTGATTTATTTAGATATCATTATATCATAGAGAATGAAATTTCTCCTCAAAATAAATCATGTGATAACCTAGAGGTTCAATGAATGCCCAATTCATTGTCCTATACCGGTTATGAACAATTTTAAAATTATCTTTTACCAGAGATATTTAACTCATTATTATCAATACCTTGATAATAAATTCTCTGTATATAATCAAATGGCTGTATATTTCATAGTATAATTAACTACTGCATTCATAATATAATCAACAACTTGAATATTTATTTAGTATGAATGTGAAATATACATGTATCCATTGTGATATAATAATTAATATATAAAAAGCTGTGAATGCACTAAAGCATACACATCACTGATAACACCATCTTCAGGGATTTGCTCAGAATGTGACCAAACACTAAACATAACCATAGAAAAAAATTATGCTCAGTTTATAGGGTGTAAAACCAAGGCATTTTCTTTGAAGAGAATATGAACGACTTGAAATAAAACTTTTTCAGCTTAATTAAATGTTTCAAATTTATATTATATATATAGCTGTTTTAAAAATTTTGTGGGTATATTTTGCCACCCTTCAAAATTTTACCAGATACGAATAAAATTAGTTTTAATTCATTGATATATAAATTGTAAATACATGTAATTTTAAAAATAATTGAAGCATTTTCGTGTGGATATATGTATGGGCCTTGTATGAAGATTTGAGGTCTCGATTTGAATAATTTTTCTTTCCAATTTCACCATAACTGATATTCTCATATAAATTTTATTTTATTCTTCGGTCGGAGGTAATGCATATCAGAGGTAAAATGATTCAATAATACTAAAACTTTTTTGTCGGTATATTCAGTTCATACTAAAATTTTGTTTTATGTTAAATTGGTACTAAAAATTTGAAATTAGTTTCAGATTATAATATCAAATATTTTTCCAATTGATTTATATTGATATGGATGTCAAATTTACAAATCTGATAACCGAATTTGCTTATGTGACACCAAATTTATTGATGTGAACCCCAGAAAAGCATTAATTACTTTGATTTGAAGCTTAATTTCAAAATTTCATTACTAATTTGATACATATGAAAATTTTGATACCGATTAAACATTTTACCCTGGTTATCTGATTTGAACATTTCCTAAATTTCCTTGTCAATAGAGTAAAACAAATTACAAGTTTTCAGTAAGTAATATAAACTTATAGTAACGAATACCTAATCTTCACAAACATTCACATTCTTTTATAGACAAATGAAATATAAAAAAATGGAATCTATTTTTCTTTTAGAAAAATGATCAAACATGTTATTAGCACCCAAAACAGGTGTAAAAAGCAACAAAATTAAAAATTAAAAGCTACCCATTTCAACTCCTAAACAGGTGAAAAATTAAATATGCATTTTCTGGATAATCCAAAGTAGGAAATTGGTTCCCAATAAGACAAAGCCAGCAGGATTTTCCCATTATTAGGTAATTGAATTTCATTATCTTTTAATTCCACCAACAAAGTCTGGATTGTTATCAATTGAAAATTAATCCTGTAGCAGTCATAATCCCAGTGTTACGCCTAGCAATTTAGGCTATCAATCAGTGGGGAATCCAGGACCATATATTAAACTTTCAATATTTTTTTTAGAGGGTATAAATCTTTAAAAACAGTATAAAAATATCTTTAACAGTATTTTTTATTTTAAAGAGTATTTTAAAGCATTTTTAAATATAGAGACAGTTCAATAGATTTTTTATATTTTACTCTTCATTTTACTTTATTCTATACATATTAATATTATAATTTTTATTATAAAGAAAAAGAAAAGTATTTAAAGAATCACACCAGCAAAAAAAAAAAAAAAAAAAGAAAACATGCATTCAAAGTTAAAATATATTAATTACAATTGAAATAAAAAGTGAAATTTGGCTCTCTAGATATAGAAAATTAAACTCACTTTGTTCTCTAAATTTTAAAGATAGAAAGTTCATTGTAAATATTTTTTATAAAATAACTCTTTAAAATAAAGAGCAAAACTCAAATAAAGAATTCATTAGAAATACTATAATAACATAAACTTTTAAAATATTGAAAGATGCAATTATTTACCCTTAGATAAATATGCTGTCAAAATCCCACAAATTCCATTAAACCTACCACCTATATATTCTAATTTCTTCTCAAGTTCACTTCCATTCCAATTTTCTAATGGACATGAATTGTTACTCTCTCTTTTAAAAGCTCAAATCAAAATGATTCTTCTTTGATTCTTTTTAGACCGCTAAAATCTAGTAGAAGAAACTCGTTTGATCAGTTTCTACTAAGCTTTTCTGGATTTCAATTTTGGTGAAGTGTCATTCTGTCAATGTCTGCTCATCGCTGGATGCGACTATTTTGAAGGTAATTTCTATATTTCTTTAAGATAGAATGTTAGAAAATTTCAAATTCGAATATTCTGTCATTATAAAATATATATATTTTTGTTGCATTTTGAAGGAGAGTAGAGTAAAATTCACAATGTAATGGAAGAAATCATAATTTTTTTTATTTTATTTGGAAAAAAAAAAACAAGAATATTATATTTAGTTCATGAGGAGGCTTTGCAAATTATATTAGTTGCACTCACCGTAAAATTATTAAACTCCTATAAATATTGATAAATGATGGCGATAAGATTCAAATTTTAGACCTCTCCTAATTTTCATAAATAAAAATACTAATCTAATTGTATTTAGATATAATAGCACAATATTATTCACATATTCAGATCGGATTTATGAATAAAATTATGAGTCAATCCAATTATAGTATATAGTTATTATTTTAAATTTGTAGTAGGTTATAATTTAATTAGTACATGATTTATTCATGCACCCTATTTAGGAAAAAAAATCCAATTATTGGATCATATTTCTAAATTATTTTTTAAATGTGCTCACTAGATTAGGACACCCATTACTTCCACCTATTATTTCCAAACGACGACTAATTTATTCATTATTCTGAATTTGTTCTCGTGCTAAATTTGTCCTAAATTTCTTGCTTAATACATACTAGAGATTAAATCTTTAATTTATTTTGTTGGTTATTTTTGTAGCTTTATTGAATTTATTTATGGGTTCATTGGCTTGAGATTTTTGAAGCAAATCAAAGCTTGATTGAGGGAACTTCATATCAACAATGGGAAAACAAGGGCCTTGCTATCACTGTGGTACTCATAGTAAGGCTTGTCTATCCTTTTTACTTCTTCTTATGGTGCATTTCGCATTGCGTTTAGAAAAAATATTTTTCACAAAAATAAATTTTTTAAAATTTTAAAAATTACTTTTTAAAAGAAACGAATAAATAGATTTTTTTCTTTTTTAAGAAGCGAGTTAAATTATTTCTCTTTATATTTTGGCCAGATAATACTTTTTCCCATTTTAAAACACCTCTTAAAAATAAATCTAATAGGAAAATTCTGTAAAATGGGATTGCATTTTTTATATTAGGCACACCACTTTGGAGAAATGGGCCACCAGAGAAGCCAGTATTGTGCAATGCCTGTGGATCAAGGTACAGAATTAGAGGAAGCCTAGTGAATTATGCACCTAAGCATGCTCAAGGCCAACCCATTGCTAAAAGATCAAGAATTAGCTCCAAGAAATCCAACTGTAAATTACAAGAAAATTTCTCCACTACTCTGTCCTATTCAACTGCTTCTTCTACCAGCTATAAATCAAGCCCAGGCTCTGAAATCTCCTCTCCTCAGACCTTCTACAAGGCGCAAGAAGAGCAAGATAGTGCTGAAATACAAGGTAAAGTTGCTGTCCATGTTGGGTAAATAGCAAACAACACTTGCCTACTCTAATAGGTTGATAATTTTTTTTATGCTCGATCATAATGCTACGTAACCCAACTTATTTTATATCATCTTATTCTATTTGCATTAAAATATTGATACTTTAATATAGATTGAACAACAATAGAATAATAAAGTACAAATGTTTAATACATATTATGCAGAATATGATATAAAAATAGATAGAACAAAAAGTATTTTTCTCCGTAGAATTATGTTTAAAGGCATTTTTTTTAAAGAATTGTACATGTTCTTTTTTCTAAATAAAAAACATTTAAATACAATTCCATAAGCATAAAAAAAAATTCATTTAAGCACAATTTTTTAAAATAAATCAATAGGAGTCGAAGTATGTTTCATATAAACGTCAAGTCATCAAGAATAACTTGTGAAACTTGTAAAAAAATGTAAGAATTATATTTTCACCGTTAGAGTATTTGAGATTGCTGCTGAGTATTCCAAAAAATAGATTTTGAATTTGTTTTATTTAATTGATTAATTTTTTTATTTTTTTTATTTTTTTTTCAAATCTACTTATGGAAAAACATTTATTTACCTGCTTCTACTCAAAAGTAGTTTTTAAAACTCAAAAAAATACAAAGTACAAAAATTTTTTTGAAAAATATTTTTTCCAAACGCAATACTAAATAAGCATATATAAATTAAGATAAAGATATTTGAATTACAAATTGAAATTGGAAAATTAAATGCATTAGTGATAAGTTGAGAAAGTTTATGTGAAATATTAAGATAAATTACTAATATATCCCTGATATTTTGTTGAATACACTAGTTAGTTCCTTCATTTTTTAAAATATATTATAAAGTCCCTCAGGTTTAGTTAAATATACTAATTAGTCTATTCAGTTATTTTTTTACTGGAATATTCCGTTAGTCAACTACAATATTCTGTTAATTATTTAAAAAATATATAAAAAAATACCCTTATTTATTTTTTGATAATTTGACATTTTATTAATTTAAAAAATACAATATTAAAAAAATGATAAATTTGATATTTTAGTATTAAGTTGATAACACTAAAATTTTTTTGATATTTTTTAGTATTTTTTAAGATAAAAAAGAATGAGAAATTTGTAATGGAAAAAAAATTAATGGAAGGATTATAGAGTATATTAAACCAAACCTGAAAAACTTCATAATATATTTTCAAAAATAGAAGAATCAACTAGTATATTCAACTAAATCTCAGAGGATTCTAGTAATTTATCCCAAATATAATTTACCTTTTGGGTTTAAGTCAATACACACAAAAATATGAATAGCCTGATTTTGAACTAATTAATAAAAATGGTTATGGGTGGCAGGTGAAATGAATGGAAGTATATGGAAATCATGTATCCCATCAAGAAAGAGATCATTAATGGTTTATCGCAAACCTACGCCAATAGAAAAACTTCAAAAGGATCTATTCAAAATTATGAAGAGCGAAGATCTTTCAATGCTGCCCGCAGCCGAAAATGAAGAGAATTTGCTCATTTATAATGCGAACAACCCACAAGTTTCATACAATATTGAAATTGGTCTTGGCACCATTCTTCTCAAGCCCAACACTTCTGGTTTTTAAGGTTTCAAGCTTCAATGATCATGTGTTTCAAAATATGGATTTATTTTACATGTAATTGATAAAAGAAAATTAAATTAAATAAAAAAAATTAGAGTGTTTAATTTGCATTATTATTATATAATGGAGATATATAGTTTCTTTCCATTTCTCAAAGAAAAACAAATAAAAACATTGATAATTTTACTTGTTATTCCGTTTCGCTTTGTCATTAGACACTAAAGTTGTGTTGTCATTTTCATGATTTTATAATTAGGTGCTGATGAGAATTATTGGAAACCAAAAATCTTAGTTCATCGAATTACTTTGATTTAAATTTAACAAAAAAAAAATAGTGAATCTAGATTTATGAATTAAAGTATGAAATAATAATTATTCAGGAATAATTATTCTAAAAATATATATTTTATTCCTTATGAATTATAATTTTATATCACATTATTTTATTCCATGAACCAAACACAATATTTAGACTTGTAACTATTTTTATTCATTAAAAGGCCTGGTAGTTATAGGTTATAAAATATAAAAATATTAAATTAATTACAATCCACCTCTTACCGCCACCACTATTACTACCACCATTAATCCACCACCACCACTATTTACCCATCGCTACCACCACTCATCTACCACCAACCATCCATAACCGCTCTCACTATCGCCGCTCATTACTATCATCATTAGTCATATACTATTACTATATTTATTAATATTTTATATTAAATTATAATTTTATTTAAGAATAGTTAATTTGGATTTATGAGCCAAAGTATGAAATAATTATTATTTAGGAATAGTTATTATAGGAATATTTAAAAATTACAATTCTATTATATACTATTTCATCCAATGAACTAAACATAGTCTTGGACTTGTAACTATTTTTATTCATTAAAAGGTTCAGTAATCATAGGTTGTGAAATATAAAAATATTAAATTAATACGAATATTAATAGATGATAAAATAGACTTGAACTAAAACTTACCTTAATTTTGGTAAGTGAGAATATAAATAATGCACTCTTTGATAGTGGTATCTTGACTTGTAATTTACCACTTCGTGTTTAACTCAATATAATTTGCTTACTATAGGGTTTGTTTGATATGCTAAAATTAAAGTGAAAAATAAAATATTTACAAATTTAATGTATAGCCAAAAAGTATTTATTAAATATTGTGGGGTGATAAAATAGGGATAAAGACAAAATTGATGATTTGGTAAATAAAAATTTGCTAAGAAAATAAAACTAAAAAAATAAAAATGCTATATATCCAATTTATTTTAGCACATTTTTTGTTCATTTTCCACTAGAGCACTTTTATTTCATCAGTCTATATCTTTATATTACTCCATCTCAATTTATATTAAAATATTTTTTTTAAGTAAAATATTTTTATTTTAATACGGGTAAAATATAATAAAAAATATATCCAACTATTAACATTATGGGAAAAAACTCCAAAGCAAAAATTATTTTCATTCTATTATTAAATTAATTAGTGGCTAGTCGGTATATTGGTACGAATGAATGAACTATTCAAATTATATATATACAGAACAAATTTTAAGTAAATCTGTCAATTAGATTAAATTAATTATACAATAACATATATTTAACTGCTTTATTTTTATTTTTATATCTATAAATAAAAATAAAATAATTAAATATATACCATTATATAATTAGATTCATCTAATAATAATAAAAAAAAAATTTCTCGTTTGACCCTTAATTACTTGTCCCTAATTTGTATCAGTTTTAGTTAAAACTTAAAAATGATAAATCAAAGAGATTAATTCACCATCGTCACGTCCTTCTTGGCGCGTAAACCCACATTTTCCCAAAATCCCACTTCTCTCACCGACAGTAAGTTTTGCTTCTCTCACACTCCTTTCCCTCCTTCCAGAGCCACCCATCTTCTTCTTCTCCATCGCCATCGGACTCGCCGCTTAGATCTCCCTTTGTCTCTCTCTCAGTTTCCCCGGCCATGGGTTTCGCATCTTCGAGCATTCTTCTTCTCATTCTCGCACACTCGCTTTTCTTGTTATCATCAGTAGTTGAACTCACTTATGCCTCTATCCACATCTACGACAAACAACCCTTCGATGAAGTTGGAAATGCTTACCTTCTTTCCGGTGGCAGCGAAGGCATTGTCGCCTCTCACTCTACTGGCCGTTCTTATATCAGGTATTCTGTATTCTTCAATCTCTTCTCTTATTGTTATCGTTATTGTGCGTTCTAGGAATTCTATAATTTAATGGAGCGAATGTGGGTCTTGGCTTTTTTTTTTTCTCTAGTGTAAGAGCCCTGATTGGATCTGATGTTCCAGTATAGTGAGTGATTTAGAAACTTTTTTATTTGAGGGGAAAAGGATTTATGTGTATTTATTTAATCCTTGGTTTGACGAAGCGTGGGATTTCGTTCAATTTAAATGGATAATGAAAATACAATTTTCAGATCTGGGGTTGCTAATTGAGTTTGGGTCTAAAAAAGCTGAGGGATCTAAAGCAGAACTTTTGAAGCTACCATTTTTTATTTTGCCAATTACGAGATTATAACATTACCAAGGTGAATCTTAAGTTTCAGTTTAGAGAAAATTAGTAGAAATGCAATGCAGATTTATGTGAATTCGTGAAGTTTCTGCATGACATTATTTGGTATCCAATTAGCAAACACTGTTCAAATAGGAATAATATGTCTGACTCTGAGAGATGAATGGACATGTTGTTTAATGAATTCAATTGCTCTAGGTTTGGTGTGAGCACTTATGCTTGAATATAGCGGGATTCAAATTCCCAATATTACATTATAGCGTGCTAGATCATTATATTAGACTATCCTCCTCTGTTTGTTGACATTCTTCTGTTGGAAGATTGATTTATTACATGTACACATTTGGAACAGGTTTAAGGATATCACTTTTTGGAGGACCAAGGCTGCAGCTGATGAGCATTCAGATGTGGAACACAGTACAGAGTTGGTACAGGTTGTGATTTTTGAGGCAGCTGACCGGAATAATATTGGTGGCTCTGCTTATGGTGGACAAAGATCAATATGTTGCACCCCTGATCTTGCTAAGTTGGAAGGCTGCAAGCAAGGTGAAGTCATTAGGATACCTTCAGCAACAGACATTAACTGGCCTATCATTTTAAATATACAGTTTAGTGGTAATGACTTATCTACAGGCATACGAAATGAAATTGTTAACATCACAAAGACCGGAATGTATAACCTATTCTTTATCACATGTGATCCAAAACTCAAGGGACTAATACTGACTGGGAAGACAGTTTGGAAGAACCCTGATGGCTATTTGCCTGGTCGGATGGCCCCATTCATGAAGTTTTATGTATTCATGTCTTTGGCATATCTTTTGCTGAGTGTGATATGGTTTACGCAGTACATGAGATTTTGGAAGGACATTTTGCAACTTCAGCACTGCATCACAGCTGTTATTGCCCTAGGGTTATTTGAGATGATTCTTTGGTACTCTGAGTATGCAAATTTTAACAGTTTGGGATCAAGGCCAGTCGCAATTACAACTTGGGTTGTTACAGTTGGAGCTGCAAGGAAGACTCTTTCTCGTCTACTTGTACTCTCGATTTCAATGGGTTATGGTGTCGTACGGCCCACTCTTGGTGGTCTTACGTCAAAGGTGGTGCTTCTTGGATTTACATATTTTTTGGCATCAGAGTTACTAGATATTACTGAGTATGTGGGGAACATTAATGACATATCAGGAAGAGCAAGGCTCTTTCTAGTCCTTCCTGATGCATTCCTGGATGCATTTTTGATATTGTGGATATTTACATCACTTTCAAGAACATTGGAGCAGCTACAGGTATCAACATTATCTGTTTCTGCCTGGAATATTAGTTTTGACGTTTGCTCTTTTTCTCGTCATTTTTTCATTTTTATTTTCCATTGTCTGACTTTTGGATACAAAAATTATTATTATGCAGGCAAAAAGAAGTTCTGTTAAGTTGGATATTTATAGGAAGTTCTCAAATGCACTAGCTGCGGCAGTGATAGCTTCTGTTGTTTGGATATCGTACGAGGTATCGTCAGTAGGGATCTATGGAAAAAGCACTTTGCCTTCTTGGAAAATTTATTAGGTTTTCTTTCATTATATTCTTCCTTTAACATTTGAAAAATCATACATCATGAGAAAATGCCAACAAGGCTACATACATTGTCATTAAAAATGGATGAAAGGATCTTCTGTTCACTAACCAAATGATAATGGTCTATATTGTCCTCTTTTCAGTTCATCTGAGTTATGTAACTAATTGAATAGGAACATAAGACTTGAAGTTTCTAAATTTTACCTAGTAAACATTGAAATATTTTTTTGTTCCTGTTAAATATTGATACAAGTTTTTATTCACTGGCTTTTATATGATGACTGGGCATGCCTTAGGCTAGTATACCTTGTCTAGACCACTGACTCATATTAGAGACTTAAATAGTACGCCTTAATTAGATATTGAGATCAAAGGAGAAGACCTAGATGGTCGTTCCTCTAGTGGGAAACAGTCTCTGTTTTTTTCATAATGCCAAAGAATTTACAGGGAGGTTGTGGTTATACATCTCAATCATTTTTATTTAGTTCAAGGAGAGGTTTCATGTCAAATAATTTTCCTCTACTCTAGATATGAGGAAATTGTTATAGAGTTGATAGCTGATCGCTTCTGAACAAACCTTATCTTTGGCTGCTTCTAATACAAACTTCTATCTGCTAAAGTCATTTTTTTGTCTCCAACGGAGTGTTGTTCTCTTGTAAATATTGTGCATGCAATTTGCTCTTCTAATTCTTAAGCTGTTGAGGTTTATGAATTATGACTCTGTTCATTTTGTATCTGATTTGCTTTCTTACAGGTTTATTTCAAAGCAACAGATCCATTTAATGAGCGGTGGCAAAGTGCTTGGATCATTACTGCTTTCTGGGACATTCTTGCATTTGCCTTGCTCTGTGTTATATGCTATCTCTGGGCTCCTTCTCAAAGCTCCCAACGGTATGTGTACTTTAAAAAGTTTTTCAGTTAACGCTTTTCCATTAAAAGCCTGAAGATAATATAATGCTACTTTAGCAACTTGGTGTTCTGATGAGAGCTATCAAGTAAACTATTATTTTTTAAAACAATTTCCCTAAAATCAAGATCAATTTTATATAGACAAGGTCAGGGCAGAGATTTCCTGGGATGAAGGTAGTCACCCCCTATTTTTTAGTCCAAGGCTTAATGAACCCTGTGAATAAATAATAAATAACTATTGACTAAAGAGGGGATAGGGATTTGAGAGCCTCTTTGCCAAACATTGGATAGTCACATTGTGCATTCTATGGGCTTGTACTAGGGGTTTTCTTTTTTAGGGTTTTGTTGCTTTGAATGAAATATTTGTTATCGTATGGAAAGTTTTTCTTCCCTCTCCCTCGAAGGGTATTGTGGCTAATTTTCACCAAAAATTTCTTTAGAAAGTTTACTCTTGTAATGATCCTGTTAATATCTTTTTATTCTAATTTTTGTTGCCAATTTGCTCAGGTATGCCTATTCAGAAGTAGTGGGAGAGGAATCTGACGATGAAGAAGCTCAATCCTTGACGAGGGGAAAGTCGGATGGTGACATCAGTTTAGTAGAAAAGAAACAGAAGAATGATGATGAAGCGAGTGAAACAGAGGAGGATAAGAGAGAATGATTACTGGTAAACATATTCTTTTTCTTTCAGGGACCTCATTCATCAGTGCTAATTGCTAAATAATCCTGTCAATTTGAGCTGAAAGATGTGAAAGCTTGTTATTTCAGAGATATACTTGGCCTGCAGAGGTTGAAAACTTTTGCCTAACATCTGCTGATTCACCAGTGTGAATACAATGTCAGGATTCTTGGATTTGTTAAAAGCATTAGTTTGTATCACTGTGCAAGTATGTCAATGGATAAAGGTGGAATGCAAATGGATTCTCTTCAGAATGAGTAAATGAAGTATTATCAAAGCAAAGGTTGAACATCCTGAATCTTTATGCTCCAGTCGGAGTCTCGGAGAGCGCATAATAGTGATTGTGATTTTTTTTCCTTTCTCTTGTTTACTTTATTATTTATTTGATAATCTTGTAAGAGGCTTTAGAAGCTCATCCTTCATTTATGGTTAAATCATTTTACTGATATAGTGGAAGTTATATATATAGTTGTTAAAGGGGCACCCGGCACAAGGCTCACCAAACTCTAGTCTTAGAGCCTTGAAAATTCAAAGGCGCGCACCTTGGTGTGTCTAAGCGTACATTTATAATATTAGTTAAATATTTGTTTTTTTAGTAGAAAAATCTAAACCATTGATTATAATTTGAAAATAATTTTTTATAAGTCTTACCACATCTGATTATTTTCAAAACGTACAATAAAAAAAAAAAAGGTTAGGACAAAAAAAATATTTGCTCTAACTATTCACAAACACAATTTGAACAACACAATTTAAGTGCAATACTAATTGTGTTTTGTTATAATAATTTATAATTAATAAGTATTAGAACTTATTAAATACAATATTAATAAACTTATAATTAGTAAGCCTAAGAGTTTACTAATATTGTATTTAATAAATTTTAACACTTATTAATTATGAATTATCATAACAAAACTTATGATCTTTGTATGTTTAGTAAGTCTAAGAGTCTTGTGTTTATGATATTAAACTTTAATTAAATTTTTTTCTGTGTATGTGTTTCTATTTTGTTGTTATGATTTATGTATTTTGAGTTTTAATATTTATAATATTATATTACATTGCTAGTAGTCTAATAATAAAATTTATAATTTTTTTCAATTATTTTTTATTTTTGTATTTCATGTCTCTCATGCGCACACCTGCGCCTAAGTTTAGGTTCTAGGACTTTTTATCGCCTTAATACGCCTTGCACATTTAATATATATATATATTACTTTTTGGTACATGATTTTATGGAAAATGAGTATTGATTTAATGATCTTTCATCTTTATTATAACTATTTTGTGAGACTCTCTCTTATTTCATATTTGAAATTGTTATTAGAAGTTTATCTTTTTTTATAGAAAAGATTAATAGACAAAAATATTCTAATGAAAGAAAAAATAGGCACCAATTTTTTTTTATTGGGATTAATAATTGCAAAAGACTTTTTTAATTCAATTAAAGTGTTCACTTTCAAATGGGACGGATTTTTTCATTTATGTTCCACCCCAATGTCACCTTGACTCCAAAGCTTTATATATTGGGAATAGGGCGAGATTCTCGATAATTCATATTTATATATTTTATATATATTTATACATATAATATTTATTTATATTTTAACACAATTAATAAATTTAAAAATAATAAAATAAGAATATAATATTTATTTAAAGTAAAAAAAATTTTATTTAAAAAATTTTAAATATTAAAAAAAATAAAAAATAATCATAATAAAAATTGGAAATTAAATCGTGATCGGAAATTTTCATCTCCATCCGGTGTATAGATAGAGATAAAAAAAAAAATTTTCCATTAAAAATTGAAGCAGAAATTTTAGATCAGAGATAGAAACGGTGAAAACTACCACGAACCTTTCTCGTTGCCACTGCTAGCATAAAAGTGAATTATTTTTAAGAATTATAGTATTTCAATATAACAAATTACTAGTGAAGTGTTTCTAATTTTAGAATGTAATACAAAGATTATCAAAATTTAACAAATTTCTGTCCTAAGTCTTACATAAATTCCACATCTAGGCGGTTTTGTCATCAAAATTTTTTATTGGAAGAATTATTTTAACTGACTATATCGAAGGATTCTGTAATGTTGCTAAGAAAAATTTCTAAATTTTTTTAATCAAGTACAGTTAAATTTCTATTTCAATTTATTGAATTGCTGCAAACTGTAACAGGGCAGCAGCAGAGTGACTGAATTGAAACAGAAAAAGTATCAATCAAACCCAATTTTGATTTCCAATCTATTAAGTTAATCGATGGCCACCAGTAATCACGGCGGAGGACGAGAAGAAGAGCAGCTCAAAAACATGACAGATTTGAGCAAAACCCTAAAAGAAGGGGAAAGAATAGTTGCCCCCACCAGAAGACCTGACGGTACTCTCCGCAAACCCATCCGGATTCGCGCCGGTTATGTGCCCCAAGATGAAGTCGCCATCTACCAATCTAAAGGTGCCCTGGTATGTATACCCTGTCCTCTGTTTCTATATCAATAATCAATCCCTACATATTAAAGTTTAATTAATGTGTGGATGTGGCTCTAATTTTATGTGTAGTTGCTAAGAAATTGAAGAAAAGCCGGATCTTTGTACATTTGTATTCTTTTGATTTGCAGAAATCATTTTATGCTTAATTGGCTCTACTTTACGTGTATATGTTGCTTCAGGCAAAACAGATACAGAGAGTATATTTTAGATCGCCAGAATACTGTGTTTTTGCTTGTTTTGGTCTTGAAAATGCAGAACAAAGTTGCTAACTTAAGCAATTCGAGTAATTTTTTTTTCCAAAGCATAAATGATGAACCACCCTCCTCAACCTGCCAGAAAGCATATTCAGCTTGCAATTTGTCCTAACTTCCCATAATAATGTCTCTGTAGCTTGAACTTAGGCTCTAGTTCCACACTTCTACTATATATATAGGAAACAGATGTTTATGGGTAGTGTTACTTTGAACTGGATATGAATGCTCTTATAAGAAAATACTAAAAGATAGCCATTTTGTCATTGCTTGCAAAGTTCCAATGTTTTTTTCAAAAGAAATCCAGCAATACCATTCTTCTAAAGTTATTTTCTTGTAATAGTTTTGGGCTTGGTGAATTTTGTCACTTGTCCTTTGGTGTATAATTTTGAAACAGCTATTTAATAATAGGAGCATGGTTTGTGGTGCGCTGTTTTTTTCAAAAAAAATAAAAGATTACTATGATGTATTGCTGTCTCAAAGTTAGTCAAATTGTTGCAATATTAGTGAATGCCTTATTTTTTGCAATTCAAAAATATGAAAAAGCACAAAAATCTTAATTATATTTTACAGTTAAGTCTGCAATTCAAAGGAATTAGAAAGACTTAATAAATTTAACATGAGTCTTCTCTTAGTGGCAAAGTGGGGAAAATGAAACGATGTGGTGTGCTTGTCCTTTTATGGTGTAGTGGAAAAAGGAGATGCAATCTCAGCAGGTGGTGCCTCCAGGTTATGATCCAGTTCTTGATGCAAAACCAAAAACAAAATCAGTAAAGAGGAATGAAAGAAAGAAGGAGAAGAGGTTACAGGCATGTTCTTTGTTGTTATGATCTTTTTTCAGTTTCATGGTTGTTACTTATGATGGACATAATGTTCTTTGGCTTTATCTTCTGCATCTTTCTTGTAAGAGACTAAAATTATTATGGGCTGCAATTGCAATTTATTTTTATGTCAATGATTTAACTCTTACCCCCCCAACTAAACAAAACGGGGAAAAAAAAACCATAAATAAAGTGCGATTTAGGACTTGCTGAGTGATATCTTTGGTCAGATGCAAAATCAAGTGCATGCACTGCATGTAAATTCCAATTATAAGAGCCTAGCTAACTTCATGTCATTTTGACAGTTTCTCCATAACTTCAACGTCCTAATAATTTCTGTAAGCCGCATATATAGGAAAAAATAAGGTATTTGTTCTTAGTGTAAGCCTAATTTCACTACCCTTGCTTAGGGTTAAGAACACTCTTGGGAAAAGAACCAGGACTCATGCCACTGATAAGAATTGAAACCAAATTTCAGAGACAAACTTGTATTGATCAAGATATTATGAACCAACTTTTCTTGGCTATGTTTGTAACCCATACATTTGGAATATTAGATGTGCAAGAGATGAAGAATTGTGTTACAATTTCAACTATTGCTTTATTGAGGTAGCTGTTCGCCGTAGGGGAGTATCTCAGGACAGTGAAGGAAATAGTCATTTAACTTACCTGAGCTCAGGATCAACTTCCAAAATTTTGATTGCTAAAGCTTATTTAAGTCAATCTATTCTTACTTTGCTTGTATCCATGTTAGTTTCGTGTCTCTTATCCACAAGAAGGACACAGATGAGTTGAACATACCATCAGTACAACAATTGTATTTAGAACTAAGTGGATTTCTGTAGCTATCCACTGTTGTTAGAACGATTTCCACAGTGTTCAGAGCTGCATTTGTTCTGCGTTTTCTTTTTTTGGCATTTTAAGTAGTACTATTTTATCAAGAAAATCTGATTAAGATAAATCTCATTTTCTGGATTTGCTAATGTTTATTTATGCTTTCACTAATTCATCTGACAACTATTGGATATCTCACCAGCTAATAACTTCCAAGATATTTGTTCTGACATTTGCTCACGATTCTGCAACTTAAATACTGAAGTTCATAAATAGTCTAGTTGGTTTCCATGTGAATATTTTTACACAAGGCAGTTAATTTTTAGGAAAAACGCGTATTTTGGCCCCTGAACTTTTATTTGTCCAGATTAAGCCTCCAACTTTTATTTTGTGCAAATTAAGCCCTTATTGACTGAAAGTGGACTGAATATTTTAGAGTTGGAGGGTTTAATTTAGACAAAATAAAAAGTTGGAGGGCTTAATATAGATAAGGCAAAGTTGGAATGCTGAATTTTAATACAATAAAAGTTGGTGGGCTTTATTTGAACAAATGAAAGTTCAAGCCTCAAGGGCTTAATAGACAAAACACAGAGTTCATGGACCCAAACTATGCATGTTTTCTAGTTCTCAAGTTTGTTTCTGCCCAGTTTTATATTATCATTTATTTCTAACAATGATACTATAAAAATTTTCACGTTGGGCAAGTTAGGTAGAACTCTCTGGAATTGTATGTATGTGCTATATGTGCATGAATGTACGTTTGAAACCTTATTCTCTGAACTTGAGTGAAAGTAAGATTCACAAATTATTTTTACCCAGGCTGCCCTTGAAAAGGGTAAGGACTTGGAAGCATTGACAGATAGTGACATGGAAAGGAAAGAAGAACAACCTGCTGAAGATGTAGGTCATCCATCAGAATCTGTGAAGTCATTGACATCTCAGATGAATGAGCTAGCTGTTTCTGCGAATTTTGTTGTAAGCACTCCTCCTGCAGACTCAACGGAGGCTACAGGTCTTAGTGCTCCATCTCAAGAAATCAACAAAAAAATTCGGGCTCTGAAAAAGAAGGTACAATTTGATATATTTTAGCCTGCCTCGTCAAAATGGTTGTTCTGTGTTTTACTGTACACTTTTAAGAAATTGCCTAGTTCCCTTTTTTAATACTATCAGAAAACTGTAGTAAACAAAAAGCTGATAGTATTCTCTGGTATAAAAACAGACAAATGTGCACATGCACACACATTGAACGTTCCATGGGGCAATAATTTGCTAAGTTAACTTCCGTTTAGTGTGGATTGAGGTGGTTACCCCAAATGTACATGATATTTCTTTTGCTGTCATGAAAATTATTCAAAAATATTCATATATTGGCAGGTCCCTAACATGGCATGAGCTTAGGAAGGTTTGTCCATTCATGAAACAATTTAAACTTGCAAGAACTCGAAGTATATATAGTTTCAACCAAAGGTAAACAAAAATATTTTGGAAGATCAAAATATTCTATTTGGGTTGGTAAAAAATGCTTATAATATATTCTCTATATGGATTATAAATTAAGGGCAACGTTCCTCTCATAGTTACCATTAGTGAGAACCAAATTGCTGCACATGCTAAACAAACATTGTTTGCTTGTCTCTTTAGCATGCCAATGCTATCATGCTGTGGGCATGGATAGTTGCTGAATGGTAATCGAAGTAGAGATTGAGCTTATGTGGGGAATAAAACACTGTTAAAAGATTAGGAAACAATTGAATATCTAAGCAGAATTGTTCTACACCCTAAATGGGCCAGTTGTTTTCTTCTTGGTGGTGTATTAATAGGTTTCATGGAATTCTTGAAATGCACAAGGGTATGTGATTCAATTTTAAAGCATTTAGACCGTTAATTTTTTCATCATCAGCCCACCAGATTGTATTTGATTTATCCAGATTCGGCTTGCTGAAGCTCAGCTGCAGAAAACCACAACTCGGGATATGAAGCCAGAGCAGTTGGAGAAGTTGGAAAAATTAGAGGGGTGGCAACAGAAGCTAAAGCTTTTAGAGGGGAAGAAGGCTGAACAGACAACCTCATGAATGGGAGTTTATTCCTCAATGTAATTTTTCCGTTTATTTATTTATTTATTAATGAAAATGTCAACACTGCATTGCGCTGTGGGACCAAATATTCTTCTATCCAGATTTGACAACTGTGATTCCCTGCATTTCATTCTTATTCTGCAAGCCTTTTTGACTCACCATCAGAGCGTACTCCAGTTGGTGCCCGTTTTAAGGTCAGTATATAATTCAAATATATTGACTTTTTTTTTTCTTGGGGAGTGAGTGGCCAACTCCTGGGCACTAATTCATCATCCACATAGTTGATTTCTGGTGTGATAACTTCATTCCGAGAGGTAACAATAAAAAGGAAATATATCCTTCTGATTGTAAAATCCTAATTTATCAGTTATTAATTATTAGCAGCTGGTGATACAATATTAATATCAAGTGAACTGACTAAGAATCAGTAAATGTTTATTATTCTGGGAAAAGTTCACAAAATTCTGTATGATTTTGTGCTTTGACATATTAAGAATACAGTTCTTTTTTTGTTTTTTAGTATGAAATTACCTGGTATCATTTACCAGGTAAACATCATAATCACGAATTCAAACATAACTATATTTTTAATAAAACAAATCTTTTTTCCTTTTCACTTTATTCAAATGTTGAAAGGAATATAAATAAAAGAATTAATCCCGTTGGGACAGAAAATTAAGGACGACCCAACTTTGCACAAAGAACATAACATAGAAGCCCTTCATATTTAATAGACCTTGTTCAGGCAAGTATATAAATTCATTCTGAACTTACGGTCTATTTATATTTGGGATGGTAAGTAACAAACCATAGAAAATTTTTTAGGTAAATTCAGTCTATCATATTATCTGTAAACTAATTATATTATACATTGATGTGTACGTAGATTCATTAATGTGTGATTGGATTAGTTTATAAATAATATGATATATTGATTTTACATAAGAATTTTTCCAAATAATGAGTTCTTTTTATGCCCTAAACCCAGCCAAGAAAGGAACTGCAGTTGCTCCGATCCATTGACTAGCGGCGGGTAGGAAAGATCCGACGGTGAATTGTTGAGCACCTTTCCTGTTGAGTACATGAAATGTCTTCCAATTCACTCTCCTAGCAGTATTTGCACCAGGGCCAGTGTTAGCATGCTCAGCATAATATATAGTGTCAAGGAACAAATTTCCAGCCCATTCAGTCCATCCTTTAGGTTGAATGAGATCTCCTAATTGACTCTCCATGATTACAGTTCTGGAAAATGCCTTCCATGGCCGACCCAAATAAGTTTCGATCTTCAGCCTGTCAGGTACGAGCTTGGCCTCAGGAACAATCCTGCAGTTGTGGATAACAAGTCCGGTGTTTTGTCCCTTTTCTTTCCTGCCATCTGCTGTCACTGTGTTGAATTGGTTATCGTTTGGCCTCCTGACAATGATCAAGGAATTCTGAATGACTGCTGCCCCGTATCCGAAGAGGAAATCAACTGTGCCGGAAATTACACAATTCCGGTAGAATTGGCGTTTTGCCTGGTACAGTAATGTGTCCTGGTAACCATCCATTCTACAGTTGTAGAAAACTGACATATCAGAGTTGACACGCAGAGCAACAGCTTGGTGACCGTCAGGACCTGCTGTGTTGGTAAACCCCATTGATCTTGCAATGAACCCATCTGAATCAACAGCTGCAATCACAAAAAAATGGCTAATTGTTGTCAAACGAAGATATAAGAATTATGATTCAAAATCAAATATGCATAAATAGCTCACCGAACGAAGCAGTGTTAAAGGTGTTAACGCCACTGGCGAAGCTCTTTTTGCCGGTGATAATGGTCTTCCTAGGTCCATCACCATACATGAAAATGTTTGGCATTTTCTTTGGAACCTTTACTTCCTCATTATAAACTCCTGCCTTCACATAAATAACATATCTCCCATTGTTGTTTTTAGGGTGTGCGTTTATAGCTGCATTAATCGACTTATACTGCCCACTCCCATCTTTAGCCACCACAGCATTTGGTCGTGGCCTGTTGTTGTCCCTGGCCAACAACAGCCTCCTATCAGCCGCCGACAACCATTCAGGAAACCCATCAGCTCCCAGGAGGCGGCGTGAATTGGTTCCAGGAATGTTAATCTGCAGGTTGAAGGATTTAAGGATATCAGATATCCCACCAAGCATTGACAGGATATTATCTGTCAATTCATCAGCAAAATTTGTACTATTTTGGATTGTGGATTTCAATTCAGGATGATCTTCAAACCCATCAACACACAACTCATTATAGGAGATTATAGAACTCAGCCATATTCTAAATTCATCAGCTTGTTCTGCTATATTTTTCAGGCTGAGATCTGTCAGCTTGGTGATTATATCCTGAAGTTCCTCTGAAGCATCATTCATCAAGGTCTTGCAATCATTCAGGGAAGTTTTGATTCGAGTTGCTTTATCTTTAGCCTGAACAATAAGATCATCACTCAAATTCATAGTTTTTGTCAATGAATTAGAAATTGCTAATATGCCTCCCTTGATGAGTTCTTTAGGGTCTGTGCTGTTAATGGCACTGAGAGTATTGGTGCAAATTTGCTTGTAATTAGTAGGTTGACATATTTGGTTGACAGCCTTCATGTGTGGTGACAGGTCATCGGAGCTCGACCCACCATGGCTGTTGACGGCGGCAATTACTCCGATCACCACACCCACAACTAGAATCAGGGAAATCCCTGTAACCACTAGTTTCCCAATCATTTTGTGAATGATTTTTCTTTTCTGGGTTGTTGTTTCTTGTTAAACAACCCGAGCAGAGTGAACAATTGCAAAGGGGCAAAAGAATCTATGAGGAAGACATAGATGCTTCCTTCCCTTTGATTGATTCTGTAAATGATGGGTTTTATATATTTATCACATTCTTAAATTATCCAATTTCAATGAAAGGTTCCTCAAAAAATTCAATGGCAGACATTAATTTATTCAGTTAGGAAGATGCATGCAATGGATAAGGATCATTTTAAGCAAAAATTGGTTTCAATTGCACTAAAAATAGGAAATCAGACAGAAAACCTGCGTACAAGAATTCAAATATACCACGGAAACACTTTGACACCATACAATTTACATATTCTGTTGTGGTATACAGATATTATTTTTTTTTTGTAACTATACATTCGAATTCAAAATTTCAGTCATTAGACCAATATTATTAAAGCTAAAATTTATTATTATTATTATTAGTTGATCAACTAGTGATTTTTTTATCTCATAATTTGCCTACCACAAACAAACATTTCATGTTAATTAGCTACTTTAGTTAAACAAGTTAATAAATGCCTTAATTTTTATTGGATTTTTAAAAAAAAAATATTTGTGTATTGTCCTGTAAATTTAATTATTAACAATACTATAAAACATTCTTGAATTTGTTTTCGAATTTGCATAAAAGAAGTAAATTTTTTATTTTTATTATTAATTAATTTACAAAGATCAACTGTTCATATAATTTAAATTTAAATTTTTAGATACATTTCTTTAAGAGATAAATTTGTCCTTTTTCGGTTAATTATCTTCACAAATACATCGACTTGGTTAGCCTGCGCAAGTTTAAGCAATAAAAATAAAGCGTCAAAATGATTGGGTGTATATTACTTTGTTGATAGTTTTATAAACGACTATGGAGTGTTTATATATTTTCTATTGTCTACTTTCAATGTAAAAAAAGATATTTGTCTATTTCTTTTATAAAGCATCAATTTTTATTTTTAAAATAATAAAATTTTACAAGTAAAAAATACATATCTGTTTTTGCATTGGAAATTTAAGTTTATGAAAAAATGATAGCACTCCTCGTGCACAGAATGTTAAGCCAAAATTGGTAAATTCTTTAATGCCTTTCTATTTTAGAAGTTCAAAGGATCAGAATCTCCTCAAGATCACACAAACATAATAATTAGGCTAAATTACAAAAAAAAAAAAAAAAAAAAATTGAACGTTGCACCTTATTATAGCTATAATCAATTTTTTAAAAATTTAAGTTTAATTATATATACTTTAAGTTTTGTAACAAATCTTGTCTTGGGTAAACTGTACCCCATTCCGAACTTACGTGGTGATAATATGGAAAAATATTAAAAATATAAAATAATGACGTGAAAAATACAATGAAACTGATATGAAAAAAAAAATTATCATATAGATATATAGACAAAACGACACTATTTTGCACATTAAATTACTACTTTTACCTAAACTAAAACGATAACGTTTGACTAAAAGAGGGACAAATTGTGTTATAACAGGATCTATATTGAGAAGAAGTTTTATGGATCTATTTAAATAAATATGATTTTCAAAATAGTACCGTTTTTGTTTTTATACTCTTACAGTAATTTTTTCCATATTAGCTCTACCGTATTTTCCACGTCATTATTTTATATTTTTAATATTTTTTCACATCATCGCTACATAGGTTCAAAATGAAGTACAGTCTACTCGATACAAAATTTGTTACAAAACCTAAAATATATAATTAAACTCAAATTTTTAAAGAATTGACCTAAATTCAAGATTTTTTTTTTTTTTTTGTAATTTAGCCTAATAATTATGTGAGAATAATTTTAGTTAAAATTAAATATTATTAAATAACTTACCTTTTTTTAAAAAAAATTTTGTAAAATTTATTCTCAATTATAAATGAATAATTATCAATTATGAATAAATGAATGACAAATTATCGTAACATATCGACTATCGAGTGAACATGAAGAGATCTTAATCCTTTGATATTTCTACCTATCAAGGGAATTGGGTATACACCGTTCGATCCGAGTAAAATTAATGATTTTTAGCTTTGTGTTGTTTTTGAAAAAGCATTAGAAATAGGACTACAAGAATAAATTTTGAGGAAAAAAAACCCTAATTAGGGTTCGAGGTTTGAAATTAGAACCTTAGGGGATTTTTTTTTTTTTTTCACTTCCTTTTCTCTCGATTGAGACTTCTTTTCTTCTGTAGAACTTTGTATCTTTTGCAGTCGTTTTTCTCCTACAGTTAGTTCCAAGTGCTTAGTTTTCTACTATTTATTAATTCTTGGCTTAATTTTATCTATGATTATTAAACTTCACTTTTATTGCAGTAAAATTACAAAATTTTTTTTGTCCAAAAAAATTATTGAACTTTGTTTTCATTTCACTGAAGTCATTTCAGGCCAATTTTTGGATATGGGTAACTAGAAATCCGACATTACAGTAATGTATTACTGAAAATCTGACGTGACAATTGATGTATTACCAAAAACTTGCTAGAAGTAATTTTAGTGAAATAAAAATAAAGTTCAGTAATTTTTTATACAGAAAAAATTTTATAATTTTATTACAATAAAAGTAAAGTTCAATAATTATATATGAAATTAACTGTTATTTCTATTGTAGTTGTTTCAATCTTTTATCAAAGCTTGCAAGAGTTATTGCATCTGTTTATGTTCTTGTTTTTTCTTTTTGAAGGGCATATTTCCCATTTTCTTTGTGACTCTGATTGTGTTATATACTCTAATCATCTATAAATACAATAAAGGATAGACTAGGTTTAACACGATATTCATAAATCAATCTAATCATATAATAATATGTGTATATATTTTTTTCACATCAACTAATAAGAATAAAATAATTAAATGAATATTATTATATGATTAGGTTAGTGTAATAGATTTAGTGTTCCTAAGAATTTCACCACTTTTTAGCTACCAAATCAAAATACAAAATGCCTATGACAAATGAGGTGCCCACAAAACATCTTTAACCAAAATCCCAGTATAAATAAATACAACAACTACAACTTGAACTAAGACAATTACCATCACTTGCATATGATTTACTAGGCAAATGAATATATTATTGCTATTAGAATGAGGTGTGCATCTTTCTTGAGGAACCATATATTTATAGTGAGCTCAATATTTTTGGAAGTAACTCATGCATTGAGTGGCAGAGACAAAACTTCTAAATAAGAGGGACAAAAAGTTAGAAGCCTAAGTGAAGGTATAAAAATAGATTTCTAATATCCTTTATGGAGTGCAAATTTAAAAAAATAATATAAATTTATATATTATTACATATATTTTAAAAAATCAAGAGAGCAATTGTCCACTTTAAAGTAAATATGGTTCTGTCACTGCATGCATTTACTTAGTATGAAATAACATATCATGTTTTCAAAAAAAAAAAAAACAATATATATTCATTTTGTTCTCATCTTATAAAAATGTAATATTTTTGCACAATATGAGATTCTCCACCTGAAATTTCATATATAGCCTAATAGGGTTAGCATTTCTTACCACATTATTTAATTTTTTATTATTTATGCATTAATGCCTAATAATAAATAGGATTTTCCGTTGCTAAATTTGTCCTTGCCTTAGGTCACATAAATAGCTGCTGCAACCACATTTTAGCGACTGAATTTCTGTCACTAAACCATCCGTCGCTACAAATTTTGCAAGGACCGAATCTGCAAATCCGTCATTAAGTTGGGTCCGTGGCCATATGGTTTTTTTTTTTTTTTTGTGTGTAAATGAGCAAATTTTGACCCTCTAAAAGTATATCTTAACTTTTTAATATAATCAAATTGATTTATAAATAAATTTATAAATCCAAACATATAAATCAAAAATACATATATATTATATACATCTCTACTTTTTTTCTTCAAATATATCACATATATTTATATATGATTATTATCATTTTTTTTTAGTACAACAAGGTTACAGATGATACTGTTTTTCCTAACTAAATTTAGTTTCTCTTCCTCATGGATTTTGTGAAGAACCACTAATTTCAAGCTTTTTTACTATTTAACTTTCTAAAAATTCTCTATAACCAAGAAAAACATTGTCGAAAATCGCCACCCATTAGCTGAAAAATCGATCAACCATAACCTTCAACCCTACAAATAAATTCCCTAACCATGCAGGTTCTCGACACAAACAAAAACAAATAATTAAGAGAGTATCACTCTCCCTCTTCCCTCATCTTTCATTCCAAGGAATCGGAACGTACAGTTCCGCCTAACCGAGGGATATATTGCCGGAAAATCCCCCAAAAAGAAAAAGAGAAAAAAAAATAAAGGAAAACAAAAGAAAAAAGGGATAAAATTTATACTATATAGCTACAACCCAGAAAAAAAAATGATAGGTAAAGTTGTTGCATCAGTTTTTTCTCTTATTCTTGTAGTTGCAGTGGTGATCGGAGTTGTAGCTGTCGTCCAACGAAGTGGACACAGCAGCGGCAGCAGCCAATCGCTTTCTACCTCATCAAAGTCTGTAGCTTCATTATGTCAGCCTACAGATTACAAGGAAGCCTGCGAAAAGGCTCTTAATTCTGTAAACAATACTAATGATCCAAAAGAATACATTAAGGCAGCAATCTTAGCCACAGCTGATGCTGCCAATAAATCATTCAACTTTGCAACTAATCTGATCACCGAGGCCAAAGGAGCCGACAAGGATATCCAAACGTCCCTTGAGGATTGTAAAGATTTGTTAGACGATGCAATTCAAGAGCTTCAGGCATCGTTTTCCACAGTAGGCGATTCGAGCCTTAACTCGATGAGCCAACGAACAGCTGAGCTGCAAAACTGGCTCAGTGCTGTAATCTCTTATCAGGAAACTTGCCTGGATCAATTTGGTGATCCCAACAGCAAGTATAAAAGTCAAATGAAAGATGGAATGCTTGATGCCACACAGCTAACTAGCAATGCCTTGGCAATTGTGAATGCATTATCGAACATATTGTCCTCTTTTGGCCTCCAGATTAATCTTCCTGACAACAACCGTAAGCTTCTTTCGGTTGATGGCGAATATCCTTCGTGGATGTCTGGTCATCAACGTAGGCTGTTGGCCGCCGATGTTAGCACCATTAAGCCTAATTTCACCGTGTCTAAGACTGGTCCTGCTGATTTCAAGACCGTCACTGAAGCTGTCGCCAAATGCCCCATGAAGTCTAACTCTTCATGTATCATCTATGTTAAGGCCGGAACTTATCAGGAGTATGTGACTGTTGACAAGAAACAGTCCAATGTGTTCATGTATGGTGATGGCCCCAGAAAGACCATTATCACAGGAAGCCACAGCAATCATACTGGCTGGAAAACCATGAGATCTGCCACTTTTGGTAAGTTAATACTCAAATCACTGCCATAAAAATGAATAGTAACACCACTTTTGCAAATTGATTGTATTCATGTGGTATGATGTTGATGTTGCAGCGGCCCTTGGAGATGGATTCACAGCCAAGTCAATGGCATTCGAAAACACAGCAGGACCAGAAGGCCATCAGGCAGTGGCGCTTCGTGTACAGGCAGACAGGGCCTCATTCTTCGACTGCCAGATTGATGGGTATCAAGACACATTGTACACACAAGCTCACAGGCAATTCTACTCAAACTGCACAATCTCAGGCACCATTGATTTCATCTTCGGCGACGCCTCTGTGGTGATTCAGAACTC
>CATIWF010060481.1:0-24195 GCA_949630135.1 Balakata baccata | reverse complement strand
GATAAGAATCTCATTATCATGACCTCATCATGATTTCCTTCATGATATGTTATGTATCAAGGACTTCATTAATTGATTTAAGATCATTATCAATTCATATATCAAATGAATACCAAATTAATGAAAATGTCTTTTATTAATTAAATAAATTTGTACAATAAGTGTTAAAGGTGATTGCCTTTAGAGTACTTCTCTAATAACCTCCCACTTGCATTAAGTCAATCGCCTTTATATTGAATTTCATAGGCGAGTATATGAGAATCATATTTCTTTTGGGGAAGTGGCTTGGTTAGAAGATCAGTTATATTTTGATCAATGGGTACTTTCTCTACTTTTACATCATTCCTACAAATGATTTCTCTAAGCAAATGGTATCTTCTAAGTATGTGTTTGGACTTCTGATGAGATCATGACTCATTTGCTTGCGCAGTGGCTCCATTATTGTCACAATACAATTGTATTGGATCAACAATGCTCAAAACCACTCCAAGTTTCATAATGAATTTCTTAATCCAAATTGCTTCCTTTACTATTTCGGAAGCTACTATGTACTCTACTTCAGTTGTGGAATCAATAGTCGTTTCTTGTTTGGAACTCTTCCAACTGACTGCTCCACCATTAAGTGTGAACATATAACCTAACTGAGATTTTGTGTCATCCTTGTCAGATTGGAAGCTGGTATCAGTATACCTACTCACTATAATATCTCCATCTCCATATACTAAGAATACATCATTAGTCCTTTTCAAGTACTTAAGGATATTCTTAACAGCCACCCAATGACCCTCACTAGGGTCCGATTGGTATCTACTTGTGACACTTAGAGCATATGATACATCAGGTCTTGTACATATCATAGCATACATGATTGATCATATGGCCGAAGCATATGGAATCATACTTATGCGTGTCCTTTCATCTTGTGTCTTTGGACATATAGATTTTGAGAGAGTAATTCCATAGGTCATGGGAATATATCCTTTCTTGGACTACTCCATGCTAAACCTTTATAGCACCTTGCCTATGTATGTAGACTGTGAAAGACCGAGCAACCTTTTAGATCTATCTCTATAAATTCTTATCCCTAAAATGTAGGCTACTTCTCCAAGATCTTCATGGATAAATTCTTAGATAACTAGATTTTGACCGATTGCAAGACTGAGACATCATTTTCCATTAGCAGTATGTCATATACATACAACACAAGGAATATGATTGCACTCCTACTAACCTTCTTATATACACAAGGCTCATCCAGATTTTATGAGAAATCAAACTGTTTGATTGTCTCATCAAATCGGATATTCCAACTCCTGGATGCTTGTTTCAATCCATAAATAGATCTTTGAAGCTTGTTTCAATCCATAAATAGATCTTTGAAGCTTGTATACCTTTTCGTCATCTTTGGATATGAAGCCCTCTGTGTCATGTACACATCCTCAATTAGGTTTCCATTAAAGAAAGTTGTCTTCACATCCATTTGTCGTATCTCATAATCATAATGAACAGCAATGGCTAGGAGTATCATTATAGATTTAAGTATAACTACTGGGCTAAAAGTCTTGTCATAGTCAATTCCTTCTCTTTAACGATACCCTTTAGCTACCAGTCTAGCTTTATAGGTAACCACATTACCATCCATGTCAGTTTTCTTCTTGAAAATCCATTTGCACCTTATGGGCTTTAGCCCTTCAGGTGGGTCAACCAAAGTCCATACTTGGTTTTCATATATGGAATCCATTTCTAACTTCATGGCTTGAAGCTATTTGTCAGATTCTAAACTATTTAGAACTTCTCCATAGGTTGTAAGCTCATCATCTTTTATGAGCAATACGTCATTCTGTTCACTTATAATAAATCCATATCTCTCTAGAACAGTATGTATCCTACTTGACCTACGAAGTTCTTATGCTTTAGAAGGTTGAGCTACTGTCTCATTTGTATGTTATATTGCTGCCTATTTAAAATAACACTAGCATAGTCAAATGCTAAACTAAAAAGTTTGGCTACCATATAACATTGGCATTACAACAATAACAAAAAAAAAAATGCCAGGGATTACAATATAGCTACAAAAATGTCATCCTAAAAAGTAGTCCAAAAAGTTACAAAAAGTATTTTCAATGCAGCAAAAAATTAAAAAAAAACAGTTCAATTATCTCCATTGTTATGGTCTTCAATCACTAATCGTTGGGATGAAAAAGTTTGACTAGAAGGTTGAGTGTTTCCATGACCACCAATCCGGAAAAGTTCATTAACATGACTGGATCTCATTTTCCTTTATGAATTCCTTTGCTTATTCTTCTGTGGATTTGATTGTGGATTCCTTAGTGAATTCCTTTGCACTTCCCTTTGTTGATTCCTTCAAGGATTCTATAATACAATGCTAATTTTAGAAATGGGAACATTTAATATTTGCATATAATATGAAATGTAAACCATGCCTTTACCATTGCATACACGTGCCCAAATTCAACAAGTATTTGGTATGCCCTCTCCAAGTGTTCAGTTTTGATACTAGTTCTTCTTGTAGTATTATTTGCATTAGTAGCATTGGAAGCAGTAGATTTAACATTTGCATTAGCACTGGGAACACTAGAATTAAAAGTTGTTGCAGTATTGGGAGTATTGGTGCCTATGTTGCTTTTCTTATTTCTTATTGTAGAATTTGCTTTACATAAATCTACAATTGTAAGCCCCTTTTTGCTTGGCCTTCCTCTCCTTTTCTATTCAAATAATAGATATCACATATTATTAACGTGAGAAAAAAATCTATGAACTGATAGTTTCATGATTAATTAGATAGATTAGAATACTTAATTGAACTATTCCTGGCTCTGAGATATTTGGATTATTCTTCTCCTTACATGACCTTTTATTGAGGCTAATTTGATGACAAATTTGACAAGTCATTTGCACTCTAACCCTGCTCATTTTATTCTCATCTTTCTTTTCATTTATATCATCTTTAGTCCTTCTTCTTTTCTTTTTAGGCTTGCCTGGTTGCTCTTTGAATGGAGGTGGCAAAAATGGAGGTCTATCATAGACAGGCCATATATCAGGGCTATTGATAGGTACCAATTCGAACTCTTCATGAGATGTTATAAAGTTTTCGATTCTAAAAAAATCATCCACAAAATCTACATAATCCATCTTTATGTAATGTATACAAGCATAACCCAGTCAGTGTCCACTATCAACAACTACACTCCTTCCTCCTCAAATCAACAATATATTGTTGATCATGCATATCAACTTGAAATTGCTCTCTAGCAGTAGGTAACACAACACAATGCATTGTAGCTTTCTTAATCTTTTCCAACTTTTTCCTTATCCTTAGGCAAATATTGTCCTTCACTTTCTTCATGAGTCTAACTTAGCTTGCCATTCTAGTCATCAACTTCTATCTTATTACTTCAAGCATGTCAATAATAGGTTTATCCCTAGCCTTGCTATGTAACCATTAAAAGTCCTACAAATTTTGTTGTCAATATAATCACTCTTGCACCAAGCACTAACATATGATCTACAAAACAAATTTGGATTCCTTTGCATAAAATCGTCATATGTTTCTTGAGACTCATTCTTTATATCATCTAGTTTTGTCCTCAATTGGGGCTCATTAGGGCATTGCACGGCATTCCAAAACAAACCTTTGTATCTTTCCCCATTGAAGCTTTTTTTCTTCCATTTAACCCAAATATGCCTTATACAATTCCTGTGCTATGCATTTGGTGCCAATTTAGCAATGCTATTTATAAGACCCTGAATAAGAAAATAAATAATAGGCCATACAAATCGATGTTGACACATATAACATCAAATATTTGAATGTTTTGCATATATTAAAAAGAGTTAAATGTTTTACCTTTGGTTGATCACTGATAAATGACCAACCAAACCCATCATCTAATCTTAAATCCCTGAATAAGATTTCTAAGAACCAACTCCAAGACATCTGGTTAACACCTTCCATGACCGCCCATGCAATAGAAAATATTTGATCATTACAATCCTTTGTAATAGCCACTAATAATGCTCCACCAATCACTATCTTAGAAATGTGCTATCAAATCCAATTAACATTCTTAGGAATCCATCTCTCAATATGCTATACCCAATATACATCCTCTTAAATACATGCCTCCCCTCAATATCATCTAAGTTAGTTTGCAATACAAAAGTGTGTTGGGCATTAACTCATTTTTGCTCGAGTAGATATGATTTCAGTTTAGCATAGTGCTGCTCAAGAGCTCCCCTAATCATACTAATTGCGACATATCTAGCTCTATATGTTTTCTCCTTAGAACATGCACTCCAAAAGTTTGCATAACTTATGTTTCCATTTCATCCACTAGCCAAAAAGGATTGGATTTGAATTTCCATAAGTACTCATTAGCAAGCCACTTAGAAGTTACTTGTCTATTATTTTGAACTCTTAGCATTGATGGTCGTTGTTCAAAGTCCTTATTACAAAAGTTTTCTCATGAGGCATCAAGCTACCATATAGTCTCCATTGGCATCCTTTAACATACCTAGTATTAAGCTGCTTGCTAATACTTTTCACCTATCGGATATTATATCCATTGTGAATTGCATTCCTTCTAATTGCCAACTTGCATTATCTTGCATCAACAAACCTCATTCCCAATTCAAACTTCAAACTTGCATGATCATATTTAGGATCATAGATAACAACCTTCTTCTTCTTCTTTTCTCTCTTCTCTATTATCATATTTTCTTCATTACTACTTAGAGTTAGTACTCCATCATTATTGATATCCTTGTATTCAGACCCATTAGTATCTAGCTCACCTTCATTATCTTTATCCATATTCACATCTCTTCCCATCTCGGTTTTTTCATTATTTCTCTTCCTTGTCACAACATTTGTCAACTTAGAGTCACTTAAACTAATAAATTCATCGTAGTCACTGATGTCAGTCTCATCATCCATCATAAATACACCATCAATGTCAACATTATCGTTTGCAATGCTATGTTCACAATTGGAGTATTTATTTCTAATTACCTCATCTTCATCATTCCGTTCATTCTCAACTTTTTCTTCTCCAAACACTTCAGCATATACATTAAATCTTCCATCCCTAACCCAATTCAACATCTCCAGGCACTCATTATCATTAGTAAAAAAAGTTAGCCCTTCAGTAAAACTCATTCCAGGCTTTGTGTAGGCTATTCGTTTAAATTAAGTATAACCTATTTTCTTTGCATCTTCAACAAATCCAAAATAGCATAAAGTGTCTACACCATATATGTCTAAATAAGACAACTCTCCTCCCATCCATGACCAGCAACCCCAATTCTCTATAAATTTCCTACTATGATGAAAGTATATTGTAAAACCATCCATATTCTCATACAATGTCAATTCAAAACCCTAATTGCATGAAAAATAACATTTTTAACTCATCAAACCATGCACTCAAAGAAAATATTATTTATATAGTCAAATACAAAGGAAACGGAAGAAGATAGAAACAGTATCAAATCAAGCACCCAACTTTTGGTCCACCCCATTATTCTATTCATTTAAATCTACCTCACATTCGATAATATCAACAACCATACAAAAAATTTAACCTTTTTTGTTCAGATATTCCAAATGGAAAAAAATAAATAAACGTTTTCTCCCAACATGCATTTGATTTAGTGAGAACCATTTACCTTGATATAAAAGAAAGATTCCAAAATTATATGTCAGTACACCATCTCAACAATGTCCTTCCACTGTTGACACAATACCCATTCCCTATTTTCTCATATGCGATTTACCTACGGCGTTTGGTTAGGAAGCATTCTTCTCAAATGGATAGTAGCCCTAATTCAATTTTATTGTCTCCTTCAACCTACGATGTCGTTCTCTTAATATGAAAGAGATACTTCAATTATAAAAACGGCGCCATTTTAGATTGTTGACAATGAATAACCCTAAATCCAAAACAGTGTTGTTTTATGTTTTTATCTACATGGCAATATAAGCCACATCATTGCCAAATTATTTTGCCACGTAATCAGTTTAAGGTGATTAGGAAAAACATATCATCGCCACCTAGGTTCAAAGTCCAATTTCCACTCACCGATGCTAGATTTGTTATTAAAATTAAAGTTCATATAATTTACACATAATTTTTGTGGAATTAGATATAATTGTGAAAAGTTTTAAAGTTCGGGATTTTTTATGTAATTTGCCCTAAAAAAATGTCATGTATATAATTTTAGGTAATATTTTTATCAGCAACCTGCTAAGTGAACTTTTAAGTTTTATATTTACAAAAAGTTTGGGTAATTTGGTGTTATAAATTAAAATTTGGGGGCTAAACTGTTATAAATATCAAACTTTAGAAGCCACTGGTACAATTTATCCCACCTTAATGTTTTTGGTCTCCTAGACACATTAGCCAAGGATATAAATATACCTCTTTTTTATTTTGAGTCTATAGAACAAGAGATAGACTAATGACGAAGAAAAATACAATAAAAAAAGCTAGAGTTGGGTTTTTCATTCTTTTCGAGAAAACAAAGTTTAAGAAGTCATATTGTTTTTGTTGTTTGATTTATCCTGTGACACTGTCAATATCAGTTGGATATTGGTTTTTCAAGAATATATGAATAAATAATTTCGTAGCTGTTTTCAATCAAGGAGAATTGGGTTCTAGCTAGAAAATTAATTTGAGTATTTTTTGTATTGGGATTTATCAAATTTGTGATTAACTTGAAAATTGATTATACCTAAATTTGTTGATAGTGGATTTGATTTAGAGTTTGGCCAGTAATTTTTTTCCCTTTACACTGGAGGATTTTTTAAGTAAATTTTGTATTGTGCTTATGACTGCATTTTCTTTAATTTTTGTACATGATTATTTTTCTTCCATAATTGATTGAATAATTTAATTTGCACAATCATGTCATGATGTTATGTATCATTAGCTACATGATGTGGTGAATAAACCATATATTTTGCTAAAAAAGATTCACATTGACAAAAATCCAGTTGATATGTTGACTAAAGTTGCGACTCAAGACAAACACCAATTCTACACCAAGATGATGAGATTGAACTTCAAGTAATTTATTGAACAGTAGACTTTCTTTTCCATGAATTGGAGGAGAAGATTATTGGTTTTTGAGTCAAATCCAAATTAAAAATATAATAAAGAAATAAGAAAATAAAATAATAAATAAAGGAAAAAGGTGTGTCAGACGTGGAAAGGGAATTGAAAAGCAATTGGAAGTTTTATTGTTTTTGGTCTCCTATACACACTAGCCAAGGATAAAAATATACCTCTTGTTTTTTTCGTCAGTAGAACAACAAGAGATGGACTGATGGTGCAGAAAAATACAGTAAATAAAGCTAGAGCTGGGTTTTTCCTTCTTTTCGGGAAATTAAAATTTCAAGATGTCAATTATTTTTGTTGTTTCATTTATCATCCAATATCTGTTAGTTATTGGATTTTTAAAAATATTTGAACAATTATTTTTTTAGCTATTTTTAATTAAGGAAAATTGTGTTATGGCTAGAAAATTAATTTGAATATTTTTTGTATTGAGATTTTTTAAATTTATAATTAATTTGAGAGTTAATTATATCTGAATTTGTTGAAAGTGGATTTTATTTCGAGTTTAATCTACGGTTTTTTTCTTCTATATTGGAGGATTTTTTACTTAAATATTATATTGTGTTTGTGGCTTCATTTTCTTTAATTTTTGTACGTGATTGTTTTTCTTTCTAATTAGTAAATATTTTAATTTATCCATTTATTTTTATTTCTGTCGCAACAAAACTGGTATCATATATAAGCACGCACTAATTAAGAGGAAAAATATAATAAAATAAATAATGGATTTTACCTTTCTTTTGCACGCTACTTAGCACAGACTCTAGTCCGTCTCTATTTCAATTGTTTTCTTGTAAAAGGTTAGGAGTATTGATAGTTAATTAATCATGTGTCGCTAGTTTTTTCTTGGTCTTATTAATTAATTACAATTCCTAATCAACATGTCAATTTGACATATAAATAAAAAACTTCAAAAGAAAAATGTTAAATCAAGATGTGTTAGATTATAGAAAATTCAGTTTTCTAAGGAAACTTTTCAAATGATAACAGAAAACAGAAATTTATGTTTATTTGCATAATTTTCCAAAATGAAAATAGAAAACAGTTTTACTTGTTTTCTAACTAAATTATAACTAAATTTTAGAAAATAAGTTTAACATATTTTCTATATTTACCTTTATATCAAGTTGTTATTGTTTCAAACTTTTCTATATTTTCACTTTATTTATTATAAGTTTACACTTCAAACTTAAATGTTATCCAAAAAGAAATCAAACGTTTTCTATATAATAGTAAATAAACAGATTTTACAAAATTTATAAATTTTCTATATTTGAAAAGTAGAAAATAAAAAGAGAAAATGTTTTTTAACGTAAACATACTTAAGTGGCCAAAGTAAACTAATTAGCAATGTCTTTTCTCTAATCTAAAAGAGTGTGAATGTGTTAGATACACAATTCTTTTAACTTACATCGAAATATCGAATTTGAATCATATATATATAATTATTTTAAAATTCTTATGTGAATATTTTACTGCCCTTTAAAATCTCATGCAATACAAGCATGATTAAATATCAGTTCATTGATATATATAGATCGAAAACACGTGTGCTTAAAAAAAATATATATATTTTCTTCTTCTTCTTAACACCCTACTCAATTTTCTATTCGATAATAGCCTACATAGTTGCGAGGAACCACTCCTCATTTTTGCTCCAAATTAATTACCTCTATTGATAAAATTACTTAGGACTACATGCATGCCTTGGGCGCAATGCTCTGCGATATGCAACCATCAACTATTGAGCTTGATGCCTTGGAAGAATTTGGTCATACTGATGAGGAACTAGTTAAAGAATCCCCAATTAGTGTAAAATTCATACTCATTAATTCATCTATTTAAATTAGGGTATGATTATAAATGGATAGTTCAGTTCAATCCATATTGATTCACTATAATATAAATGAGTTATGATTGGGTATAAGTACCCATTTAAATCCACATATATTTAAAAAAAGAAGAGGAAATTTCATCCCTAACTGAAATTTATAAGTTTTTTTTTTTCATATTTACCCATACTTTTTTCTTATTTTCATTGGTACCAAAATTTTTTAATAATTGTATATTATTTAATAATTATATATACGTTATTTTATTACTGTAGATACATCATGTTATAACTATAAATATATTATTTTGTAACTGTAAATTCATTATATATTTTTATGATTTTCTTTTATCTTTCATCTACATTCAAGTATTTGCTTAATATGTTCAGATTCATTATTTAATAATTGCAGATATATTATTTTATTACATTAGATACATTATGTTATAACTATATATATATTATTTTGTAACTGTATATTCACTATATATGTTCATGATTTTTTTATTTTTTCATCTATGTTTAATTATTGCCTGAATTTTTATAAATCGAACTCCCATAAAATCACATTATCAACTGAAAATATATTCATTCATTTACAATTTACATAAAAAAAATCACAGAAAAACAAATCAAACAAAAAAAATCGAATAAAGAAAAAGAAAAGGAACGTTAAATTATAAAAAAAAAAAAAAACTTGCATCAAATTGAAACCGTAAAACATATAACTCTATGCACTCGCATGCATCTAATAATTTGTCCCCATTTGCCACCCCTAGTGTAAGCCAAGATTGCACGATCCGTTGGGTAGCTGGACTCATCATTGCTGACTTACCTACATCAAGTGTGTCACACGTAGCTTTATATGTAATCATGCATTTGTACGTTGAAAGCAAATCATTCATCCACATAATCACATAAAAATCATACAGTAATATAGAAATGAATTTTTACGACTATATAATTACATCCCTTTTGTAAAAGCATGATAACGTAAAGGTTTTTGAGCTTTTTGAGCTTCAACATTTCTTGTCAATATATATAGATATATATTTGAGAGTAAATCTAAGTGTGAAATGAGATTGCAATATATGTTTTCCCTTTTTTTTTTTTTTTTATCATGAATCTCGAATCCGAGATTAAGGAGGAGCTCAGCTCCTCACATGCTGTTGGGCTTTCGACAGATGACAATATATGTTGATAATAACTTTCAATTAGAAAGAGAAGAAAGAAAAAGGAAGAATGGGAACAATTATAGCCATTGTCTAAGGATATCATTAATATGATTGAGAGAGTCTGTTTTTTGTTTTTTTTTATCACATTCATATCTATAATTATTATCATTATCCCATTGGGCCCAACTGCATAATGACAATTTGCTAAGTGAATTCTTTATAATTATTGTGTTCCATTGTTGGCAGAGTTGTAGGACTCACATATTGCTGCTTTCATTGCAGCAATATATATATATATATATATATATATATATATATATATATATATATATATATATATATATATATATATATATGAATGAGACTTAACACATATAAGCGCTCTTATATCCTCTCTTATCAATTTTAATTTTTATAATTAGTCTTGTAATTATTCAATTTTTGATTCAACTAGTTCATTAATCTGATATAATGTTAATGTGATATATGATTTTATGAACATTCATGCCAACACGTCAGTATATTGTAGCTATCTGAACCCAAAATTGAGAAACATGTATGAAATGTTTTGGAAACGAATATCAGAGCCTGGCTATATAAAATGATCATCTAACTCCCACACACTTAAAAAATATCTGTAACCAGTTATTTTGTCTTACATTATGCATAGAATCATAAACAACATCATCCCATGTGTGACATTATTTCAGAGACAAAGTTGCAACACCATCATTAGGCAAAATCATATGCTGTCCTTTTTAATGCATGGTTTGATTCAATGATGAGCACTTGCATCAAACCATAATCAGACTTCTTTTCTTTTCTTTTCCTTTTTGAACACATAATGAGATGGTTCAATTTGACGTTACATCAATGAAAATGATAGATTTATATAATTTAATTATTGCACAATTGAAAAAGAAAAGTTATGGTCCTGTATCAAGTTGAACAAAAGGATAGATAATTAAGAATTAATGGCACTTGACTGAAAGAGGTGGCATTATTATGAGAAGGCAGCTGCATTGGAGCTATATCCTCCAATGCTCATTTTATCAAAGTACACTCTAATTAATAGAAAGGAACTCATAACAAAAATAGCCAGAAATTGAAGCCCCATGCCATTTCAATACCTTACCATTCAAGAAAAATCAGCATCTAGTTAATCATATTTTGAAAAGAGAACAATATAATTTTCTTCAAAATTTACATAAAAGAGTAGCATGCCTCCTGGCTCAACTTTTTCACAAGTTAAATATATTTAACTATGGTTACTTACTAATAATAAGGTTCGAACTTCTATTTAGAGCAATTTAATGTAATATTCTTAACATTCGCATTCTGCCTATTATATATTGACATGGTATGCACATGCAATGACAACACTGGACTACTAGATGGTGAAACGACTTGAAGATCACTAGCAGGTTCAGACGACATAATTAAACTGATAAACATACCCCAGTGCGTCGGTAAAATTCGACTCTCCAAAAAATTAAGTTTAATGGGTTTTCAAAAATTGAAATGGCATAGAATCAGAAAAATAACAATGAACTTTTAGTGAGAGATGCATTCAGATGTTTATGATGTTCTTTCGTCAGCTAGTTCATGGGTAATAGCAGCAGTAGATATTTTAAGTCTATCAAAAAGTGGAAAATCAAATTAAAACGTCGGTAATATACATTGATCAATAATTTGAATACACATGGATGAAGATTATAATATGAAAACAGTTTCTACATTTTCAGTACCATCAAGGTGAAAATTGAAAATGCATACCAATTAACAGTCATCATATTGCTTTCCTAGTATTTCAATGAAAATGAGATTTCTCAGGTTATCTAGCTAAAATTTCTCTAAACAATAAATATTCTAACAATCACTAAGAATCTATATAACTACCCTCTAAAATGTACTGACAAAAGATGAGATTTTTGCTAACTTCCCTCTAAATTTGCAGACAAAAGATAAGGTTTTTGCCAATATAAATATAAAAGACTCAATCACTCTTGCACTACCAAGAGCCAACCATTTCTTTGCTTGTTTTGAGCTCACTACTAGTAGTGCATATTTATTCCAATAGAGTAAACCAGAGCATGCCATCTAAATTTCCCCTCATATTCATCTAAATCTAGAGCAGCATCCCTTTTATATCTAACAAATAAATCAAAGTAACTTCTTACAATTACAGCATCTCATGAAAATATTCACAGCAATTGAAAACATTACAAGGCATTAGCTTTTCAGTTATAGCTTCTCTCTTTCTCTCTGGATGAATCCCATCCATCAGGAACCTCTCTTAAATAAACATGATTTTTTTCATGCAAACCATCCTCAGAACCTCCTCATGGCTAAGCAAAAGCATCAAACAAGGTGTAGATGCAAGTTATATGCAATTCACCGAGTAGATAACATTAGGGCAATTCATGTAAATGAGGTGTGTAATTTGTTACTAAAGAGGGAAAACAAACCACCATTTTCTATATCGGTTAGAGGTATATATTAATGGGAGCAGAGGAAACCCATTGAAACTGCATGATATGCAGTATGACCTTCTGGCAAAAGCATCATCACAAGTAATACTGAAATACAGTCTGATTCAGAAATCTGGTTACAACATCGTGCCACAGAAAATAGAAATGAGTCACAAAAAGTACAAACAAGTGGCAATGCTGAAAATGTTCAGATCATGTTTGATTTTGTAGATTGCAAAAACAAAAGCGGAGAGCTTTGGAAAAGAATGAAGGAAAATATTCAATCAATTCATAGCTGTCAAAAAATCAAACAAACAAATATTGCACTAGCAATTCATAAACTCACCAGTTCAATGGCTGCTTTATACAAAACACAGGAACTTATGCAGCATCTAAATTGTATCCTGTCATTCTCGAAAGACAGAAATCAGATGCTTCTACAACTATATACTATTCATGACTCAATAAATTTGTTAATTAGAATATTGTTCCCTGAATGCTATCTCAGCAATAGTTGAAAATTGGCTCAAAACACGAGGACATTGAAACTTTCAGAACAATGAACTGAATTACAGAATTTAGCAATGGAACAGGTTATCAAGTGGGTCCTTGTTCCTATGGGCTATGTCACATTAATCTTCTCCTTCTAGGATCACGGTAAGGATAATTGTCCACATCTGAATCTCTGAGAGCTTCACTTCTTTGACGAGAAGATGAAGAATGCAGTGCAGTTGAATTGACTTCTATACTGCTGAAAACTTCTGAAATTCTTGAAAGTTCAGCTCTTCTCCTCGAAGATGATGAAGAAATGGGAGAAACATTATTGCTTTCTACAACAGTATTCATACTCTGGTTTTGTAATTGCACATTGGCAATGTTACTGCTCCTAGAAGATGACACAGATTGGACCACTTGAGAATCAGTATCAACACCATCATGTAGAATTTGGCTACCTTGTTGAACAGTATCAGCAATGCTTGAAAATGAATCTCTGTCAACATCACTTGAAGATTGTTGATTATTTCTTCTCCTATGATAACTGCGGATAGATGCCACTACATCGTTAAATACTGCAGATTCATATGCAAAGAAGAATGCAGATGAAAACGAGGCACCGCTCTCGTCAGGCTGCTGAGTATTTTGATCAATCGGAGAAGAAATTGGTCCGTGATTACTAAGTTTCTGCCTCAGATTCTCAATCCTGTGTGCATGGGGCCTAGGAGGGACCTCTATTCCAAACTCTTTTAACCTGGAGTTCCAGGTATTTGTAACATTTCTATTACCATAAACTGGAATAATGCTTGTATCTGCAACCGTTCCCATACACTCTGGGCATTCCTTCACATTTGAATGACCATATGGCCATGTATAGAAGCATGGCCAACAAAACAGGTGACCACAACAGGTCAAAATGGGTTCAGTTGCCGTTTCTAGGCATATGTTACAATCGAAAAAGCACCTGCGGTCTCTTCTGGACTTCGTTGCATTTGTCTCCTTACCTAGTGCCTTAGCTATTAAACTAGTGTTATTCCTCTTCACGACTTCTGTTGCAGCAAATATCCTTTCTTGGATTGGAATAACAGTTCCCTCTGAAACCAGTGTATCGTCATTCTGAACCCCAGAGATATCAACATTCACTGTTTGAGAACTTTGTCTCCATCTCTGCCGTTGTCTATTTCTAGAAATTACTGCCTTGAGTTGTCTGATACGTTCCTCTATATGCCCATGGGTGGTTTCCAGTTCATTCAACAAACGTTCAAGTCCAAACATGGAGCCATGGGGAAGGTCCACAGGTTCTTGATTTAAATCAAATTCCATTATCTCTTTCCTCGCTAATCATTTCCCATCAACAACTTTATCAATCTGAAAAGAAAAAACAAAAAAAAACTCTTCCTATTCCCTTCGGCAAAAATATAAAATTTTCTTCAAATGGCATAGGCTTTACCATCAACAATCTCCACAAACATATGAGTTCCAATATCTAGGATATCTGTCTCTTGCTTCATAAAGTGACCTGTTTGGCGACAAGAATTTACGTTTGTTATCCATATTGATTCTAAAACATGGCATGATATACTCTTATTTGATCCCATTTAGGCGAGCTAAGTAAGATTTCAGTTATTCTGATACCTAAATTATAAAAATTAATGTACTCCAGCAACCAAAATCTCAAATTCTCTAAAATTGCGTGATCATTTGGGATCGAGGAACACAAGATCTACTTAATTGAAACGATTATTATCTCATTAGCAATCACAATCTATCAGCTAAGTAAATAAACTGAACCAAAGAATAAAATTAAAGCAATCAGTATCAGCTTTGCAACAAAATATTTTATTACTTATTTACAATACCAGTAATTGGAAATTCCATCGTTCCCATTAATGGTTTCTGGGATTTCTCAGCAAACAAAAGCAGACCCAAATTGTTTTTGAAGAGCAAGATTGAAACCAAGATCATCGGTTATATGCTGTAAACACATAATTAACCTGAAGAACAACAATCAAGACTCAAAAGCAAGTAGACGAATAAGATTATATATAATTACCTCAATAACATAGACGACGGGCAGAATGTCTTTGTGATTCTTCATGAAAGATGGATTATCTGCAGCGATTATAATAAATTAAATGAAATACGCAGATGTCATTTTCTTTTTATTTATTATTATTATTATTGAAAAAGGTTAGGGACTGTTTAATTGTGGAAAAAAAAATAGTTTATGTTTTTCTTTTTCAGTTTTCATTTTTTTAAGTTTTTTTATTTTTTAAAATTGAAAATTGAAAACAGAAAATTATGTTCATTTGCATATATTTTCAATTATTTTATTTTTTTATTTCTTTTTTTATAAAATTTATCATTCTTAATAATATTTTTTGTTTTTTTTGAACAACGATTGGATTTGAATTATATTCACATTATACAAAATAATATAGTTATAAATATATTGCAAAAGACATTAAAATTTTAAATAATAATAAAATAAAATATAAAACAACTTTAAATTTTGTTAAATAGACTTGCTGCTGACATTCTCACTAAAAAATATATATAATCCAAAAAAAAAGAGAGAATATAGAAAAATTGAAGGCTAAACATATATTTTATAATCAAGCAAAAGAACACATAATTCAAAATTGCACCGTATATATATATATATATATCAAGGCTTAAGTAATATTTAATCCATGGAAAATATTCATTTTTACCGTTTAACTCCAACGATGATTTTGATTCACTTAATTATCTGAACTCATTTTTTGGGTCTATTTTGTTTATGTTCAATTCGTAATATGCACAAAGTCTCCTAATACTAATGTAGAAAGGAAAAATATTTAATGTGATCAATAGTATCATTTCAGTAACAATGGGCTATATATTTGGTTTTATAAATTGAACGGGTGGCAAAATGAACTAAAAATATAATTTAAATAGCTAATTAGACCAAAAATTATTGTAGAAAACTAAACGGTATAAACAAATATTTTCTAAGAGTTAACCAAAAATCAATAAAATTATTGAGTGACACATTATCTTTCACCTAATCTGAGTACCAATCTACTGTTTGCTAGTGTAAGGCAATTGGATAAATTTTACTTGCAGTATTTTAATTATATAAATTATAATAATTTAGTATTTTAAAAATTATTTTAGTTATAAAATAAAAATCGAGATAATTTTATATTATACATAATTTTTGATATGTTGAATTATTATAATTTATATAGTTAAGGTATCGTCGGTGACTTTCAATTGTGAATTAAACAGTGAGGGTTCAGTAAAATATGAAAAAAGATCTTTTTTCGAGGAGCAGCGCAGGTAACGATCTTGGTAGAACACATATACGTAGTTTTTTGGACCATGAAACCCCGGGTTTTACTCATAGAAACTGTATTTTCCTTATGGAATATGCTCTTTTTTAACGTAATTATATTATATATAAAAATAGAAATAGGTGATAGATAAATTTACTGAAAAATCAACTTCATTATATTAGTTAATTTTATTATTTATTAATTGAATTTATTAGTTAATAGTATTAATAATTTATTAGTTAAAAATTCAATTATATTAGGACTTGATAATTATGTTATATATATAATTATATAACTAATATTAAATAAATAAATATTAATGTCTTACGTTATTAATTAAAGTTAATATTATTATTTTTAATTAACAATAATTGATAATTATAAATATAACTCCAACATTTCATCCGATTTTTAATTTAATATCTAATATTTTTTTTAAGTTATGTGCATACTATTATTTAAAATTTATATTATTATTTTTAATTAATGAATTACAAATAAGTAATAATTATAAATAGAATTCTAACATTTAATCCGATTTTTAATTTAATGTCTAAAGAACTAACTTGTATTGCTATTATATATAATAAATATTTGATCATTTACATTTTGATTATTGTTGGTTCCTCTTTATATCTTATCCTAACTTCACTCTTGTCCATGTATATAAGTAGAAGAATGCTCAAATGAGAAGTTTTACAAGATTAGAATAAAAAAAATATTAGAAATATAATTCACTAATTAATTTATTTTAATCATATACATAACTAAGTTTTTAAAATTTACATGTATAATAAAAAATAATTTACTTTTATATAAAATATAAAAATCAAATATAATTAACAAACATTAATATTTAAATGAAATATAACTTAATTATATGATAATTAAAAGTAACTAAAATTAATTTGTTTGATAAAATTATTATTATTATTTATTTGATAATAATGAGTTTAATTATTAAAAATTACGTGCATTGCACGTGGATGATTAGGAATAGGGGAGACAGATGAAATAACTGTAAAATACTTATTACATCTATTTTATATATAATTCTTAATAATTGACAAATTAGTAATCTTCATTATGCAACACACTTTAATGGAAAATTATAATCATAATCATAATCATATCATAATCATCATACTATATATAACAGTGGGAATAAGGAAAACATGCGAAAAAAAATTAATTTAATGAATAAATATTATGAAAGCATGGTAAAAAAAACGATAGCATATTGTCATTTAAAGCACAATAATAATAGTTTTTACTGAAATATTAAATTTATATAATGATATGTCTAAATTAAATTACAATTCTACACGAACATATAATATGAATTTTAAAATACTGAGTACTTATAAGTTATTTGAAAAATTATAATTTCTTAATAATTTTTATATAGTTCAATAATTAATTTATTTTTATCATATACAGAATGAGTCAAGTTTTTAAAATTTACCTATATAATTATAAGAATTAGATATAATTTACAACCATTAGTATTTAAATTAAATGTGACTTAATTATATGATAATTAAAAGTAACTAAAATTAATTTACAGGACAAAATAATAATAATAATAATTATTATTATTATTATTATTTATTTAATAATGATGTTTCTAATTATTAAAAATTACATGCATTGCAAGTAGATAGATTGAGAATAGAGAGATAAACAAGTTAAATGACCACAAAGTACTTACTACCTCTATTTTATATATGACTCTTAATAATAGACAAATTAGTAATTTAGGGGATGGACAAAATGACCGTAAAATACTTACTATCTTTATTTTATACATGAATCTTAATAATGGACAAATTAGTAATTTTTATATGAGTTATAATACGAGTCCAATATTTAATAATTACATGCAACACAACCAACCTGATTGTATTAGTTAATATATTTAATTTTGTCATTTAATAATTTAATTTATTAGTAAACAATATTAATAATTTATTAATTAGAAGTCCAATTTTATTATACCTAGGTAACTATGTTTTATATAAAAAACATATAACTAATATTAAAAATAAATAAATAAATAATAATTTAATAAAAAATATTAGGAATACACGATAAAAAATATAATAGATAAGATAATTTGTAGAGTAAAAAAATAACAAATATAATGGGCAAAATAATTAATGAATCAGATAATATGATATTGTTTTTTTTATATAATATGATATAAAAATCAAATATAGTTAATACCTATTAGTATTTAAATTAAATATGACTTATTTACATGCGGACAAAATTATTATTATTTATTTAATAATAATGAATCCAATAATTAAAAATCACATGTTGTATCAATGTTATACTCTTAATAATAAACAAATTATTAATCTGATAGAATTTGAGATAAATATTAACTTCTATAATTCACTATGAATAAAATATCATAATAAAATGAAACAAATTAATAAAAAATAAAAAACTATATAAAAATCAAATTATGATTAATAATGAATCTAATATATAATAATCACGTGTAAACACATCAACTTGATTGTATTAGTTAATTGAGTTAATCTTGTCATTTAATAATTTAATTTATTAGTGAATAGTATTAACAATTCATTAATCAATTTATTTTATTTTATTATTTATTAAATTAATTAACTTAAATATTAATAAGTAGTAAAATAATTAAATAACTTAATAAGTTATAAAAAGTAATAAAATGTGTTATAAATAATGAACATGTAATGAATAATTAAGTTCAAAATGATAAATAATCAAATTTATAACGATGAACAATTAAGTTCAAATCGATAAAAAATCAAATTATATAATTCACTATAAATAAAATATTATAATAAGATGAAATAAATTAATAAAAAATTATATGAAAATCAAATAATGATTAATAATCAGTTCAATATTTAATAAATAACATGCAAAGTACATTCATGAAAAAACTAGTTTATATAAAAGTGGAAATAGGGAATATATGCAAAATAACTGTAAATACTTACAAATTCGATTTTATATATAACTCTTAATAATTGACAAATTAACAATTTATGAATAAGAGTTCTATTAATATTTAAATAGCTACTTATATTTTATATATAACTCTTAACATTTGAAATAAACATGCATCACATCTCAAATATTAGTGGCAATAGGAATTTATATATAAATAAGAGTTCTATTAATTCTTAATTAGATTTAATTAATATTTCAAGTAAGACGAAATAAATTAATAAAAAGACAAAAGAAATTATATAAAAATCAAATGATAATTAATAACGGATCCATTATCTAATAACTAAGTGCAAAAATACGTTAATAAAAACTATTAATAGGAAAATAAGAATACTTTTTGGATGATTTATATTAGTTAAATTAGATATATTAAAATTATTAGTGAGAAATTAGAATTGAGTGGCTCAAGCAATAATAGTTTTCACATTAACTAGTCAACCACACTATACATGGTACAAAGTTAAACTAATGCAACAATACTTATACGTAGGTTATATATTAGTTATATATATGCAAGTTATATATAGATTATACGTACAACAACCTCATCTCCACTAATCTGAAAATTTTTTAACGACGACAGAATATGATAGGAGGATACTAGCAGATTTCTTGGTGTGAAGAGTCCACAAATACAAGTTTTGTAGCTTACCAGAAATGTCCAGATCTACAAGATTCTATATCAACTCTGGCGAAAGAATTTTTATCCGATTAGCCTTCAAACGGTAGTTTTTAGAGCCTAAACTATCAAGTTCAAAGTTTTTCAACTCTCTGAATTCATTTCAGGTGTTATATTTGAAAAAAAAAAAGTCGGAAAATAGGAGCAACGAGAGGAGAGCCTGACACCCAATTTTTTTTCTTATCATTCCTGCAAATCCAATTAAATTTTGGAAAAACTAATATAATCATAGTGATGAGAAGGTAGAAAACTAGTTGAGGTTCGAATTTCATGATGATGGAAATTGTTTGGGTGGTTCGAATTTCGTGATGATGGAAATTGTTTGGGTGGTAGTGATGTAGGGAGAATGAGAGAAGAAGAAGAAGAAGAAGAAGAAGAAAAAAGAAAGAAAAGAGAGAGAGGAAGGTCAAGGAAAAGAAGATATATCTGGAAATATTTCTTAATTTGTAGTATTCACCCAAACCATTTACCATTTTATGATATTTTTTCATAAATTTCTGAATTTGTAATCGTTTTAACAGTAATTTACTTTGACCAAAGCGTTCCAGTTCGCAAACACTGTGCTTGGCCAGGTGCCCTACTACGTAGCATGCATGCATGCTACAAATTATTTTTGTTACAAATTATTTTTGTTAATTTATTTATTAAATTTTATTAATTATTTTTTAGAAAAATTACGATACAATTTATAAATTAGAATTTAGTAAATTACATTTAGTAATAGTTAATAAAAATTAAGTAAATAAATTAAATTAATAAATTATAAATTAAAACATTTAGAATTTAATTATACATTAAATAAAATTTAGGAAATAATAATTTATAAAAATTTTTAGGGATAAAAAATATAGAAAAAATTTATAAAAATTATCGTAAGTAATTACAATAAATTTTTTTTTCACACATCATTTGTCGTAAAAGTTTATTATTATTATTATTATTATTATTATTATTATTATTATTATTTGCCTCACACATCTTTTTGTTGTAAAAATTAATCACATCATTATTTTTTTTGCATGCATGGATGTTGGCCGTTAATTGCTAATTAAATTTATTAATTAAATTTCGTTCAGACTCTTATTCTAGCCTAACAATAAACCATATGTAATATTCCCTTTTTTTTTTTTTTTGTCAAATTAGGGTTTGATGAAAATAGTCATAATTGTTTGAGCTTCATGTGATCAAAAAGTCAAAATCAGTAATATCAGAAATGCTTCATATAGAATTCAGATATACACTTTAGTAATGATATTATATAAAAAATTTATGGTATAAACAGATATCATCATTAATTGCGATAAGTTGATCCATCTCATCTGATATTAGATCAATATTCTGCTTGACAAACCAGCATGGCATTTAAAGTCAATGGCTTGGAGATGCCACTGTGTAAAACCACAATTTCAGGGAAACACTTAAAATCAAAGAAAATGTTTCATAATGTTAAAAGTATAAACCAAGTATGTAGATCGTCAATAATACAGACTGAATTTATTAAAAAGAACTCTTAGTTTAAATTCACTAAATACATTCTTTTTTTTTTTTCAATCGGACTAAATACATCCTTGAATAAGAGTAAAGAATCTTAATTGTAACTAAACTCCAAGCAAAATTAGTATCAGACCGTTAACTAGGATATCAGTGGTTTACACCCAAAGAAGTATCAGAAGCTTAAAATTAGCCTTAAGTTGCGCTCGAGGTTGACTAGTTAATACAAAATAAATGTATACATTGTTGTAACCTTTAAGCCATTTTGTTTGCTGGCCTAGAGATCTGCAACTAAACAAAAGAAAACTAAGCTTCAACTAGACTACCCTCTTCCAACAAGCAACAATCATGACTATACATAAGAATAATATATACAAAAGATGGAAGAACATATATACCCTGCAAGACCCATGAATTAGATGAGAGAAAAAGAGAGATGGCAACAGCATTCAAGCAATCTCTCTGGCTGCGTCCATGCATAAAGCATTTCAGCCATTTGCATCCGTTGCGTCCAGTTGATCTGGATGAGGAAGAGGAGATTATATGCTCAGGATGTGAGTTAGAGCTTTCAGGTTCAGCTTACAAATGCAGCAAATCCAAATGTGAATACTTCCTTCACAAGTCTTGCTTCGGACTACCAAAACAGCTACAACACACATCTCACACTCAACATTTGCTTACCCTTCTTCCCTCTCCACCTCATGACCACGATTCCAAATTCACCTGTGACGCTTGTGGTGATTACGGTACCGCTTTTACCTATCACTGCTCCATTTGCAGTTTCAATCTCCATGTTGGATGTGCTTTCTTGCCTAACACGATCAAGCATGTTGATCACAATCACCCACTCTCTCTTGTATACTCCTCTTTCACTGATAAGGACAGCACAACCTTCACATGTGATGCTTGCACCCATCAAATTCCTCATACCTACTGGATCTATTACTGTTCTGACTGTGATTATGGTACTCATCTCCTCTGTACAATTCCTCAGTGCTAAACATTCATGGAGGCACCTGCATCACTGGCTCTCATGTTCAATTTCCTGTATTGTTGTCTAATTTTCTTCACATTTCCTTTTTATTTTCTTTCCAAAAGCAATAAGCATTCTGATAGCACAGTTTTTTCATGGAAAATCTGCAAATTCCTTTGATTTAACGAACAATAATATAGATAAAAACAGAAGCAACATCATATTTCTCATGGCATATTAGCTAGTCTTGGCTTGGTCACCCAGCTTCGTACGAATTACAAAACATGTAATTTGACAACTTACATATATGCATACTATGATGTTATTTACAACCATTCGACTCGAACACAACCCTATGAGGTCTAACAGGACTTTCAATACAACTTGCATAATCCTATCATTATATGCTGTTGGATTGCTATGGACAAACTTATCGTTTAACAAGCATTTCTAATTTTCTATTGTACAAAAAACAGTAGCATATCCCCAAGATAATTACAAAGCTATGTACAATGTGATCAGAGTACACAGTATATATGGAGATGTGTTAATTCCACATCGATAAGAACCTTTTGAATATCTATTTATTCCTTGCTTTTTGAGGATCGATCTTTTCGCTGTCCTCCAAGTATACGGGAAATCTGTAGACCTCTGCTAAATGCTTGGTTGAACAGCATACGTGTTTGGAACTCAGAAACAAATGGGAACCAAGCCAAGAATGCAACAGGGGTGAACAGAAGCAAAACCATGATTATTTCATAACCACGAGCAAGTGTCCGCACTGCCCCCCAAAATCCAGCACGGTGTATCAAAGGCTTGCATGCTTGTGCAATCTAACGAAGGCCAACCATAAAAATAATTAAATGCAACAAAATTCCCATAGGAGTAGTTATTATCAAAACAAAATATAAAAGAATATAATGAATCACTGACCAGCAGCAGTCCCCATCCAGTGGGCATGAATGCAAGAATGCAGACTAGAACATCTTTCATTGTCATATGTGGGAGTGCTATCAAAGTAATGAATAAAGTAACAAATGTCACAAATATAAGACCCTTAATTAGTCGAAATAAGAGCTGGAAGTTTGCACTGAGTTTTCTCCTTCCGACAGACATAGCCTGTAAATTCAATGTAATTTAAGTATTAAGACTTGATAGGCACGAACACACAATACACCATACAAACAACTTTTTCTGATATGATGGACAACAAATAAAAGTTTGTGAAAAATTAATTTATAGTAAGTGTAAAGAAACAAGAATAAAAAGAAATCGATAATTTCATTGATAATAGAAAACCCTATATATACAACTCTATGAATATAAAATAGGAAACAAATATATAAAGAACAAGAAAAAAGACAAACTAGGAAATAAATCTCTACATATCCCTAATTACATAAATCAAACTAAATAAGAATATTATTCAAATATCTTCTAATATCTCACAACACTCCCCCTCAAGTTGAAGCATAGATATCAATCATGTTCAACTTGTTACAGATGTAAAAAACAAAGAGCTCCAAAACTTGTATCACAAAAGGTCTCACACCACACTAGTGCAGACCCAACTAGGTAGAAAATATCATACGAACCGACAAAACCTGTAACA